>PVHY01008789.1:0-59743 GCA_004024945.1 Uropsilus gracilis | reverse complement strand
ATTTTTGCCCATGGAACCACAGGCTTTTGTTGCCCGGGGTACCACAGACTCAAGCAATCCCCAGCCTCAGCTTTCCAGGTAGCTGGGATTACAGGCACATACCACCACACCCAGCTATTTTTTTGGAACTAGGTCTTGCTACGGGCCCCAGGCGGGACTCGAACAGTGATCCCTAGCAACGGCCGCTACATAGGCTGAAGCTTACAGGCACGAGCCACCGTGCCCAGCTCTAGTTTCAATCTTGAATCCACCACTAGAAAACCTTGATCAAGCTGCCCATAGCTGTTCCTAATGGAATACCCTCCAAAGTGGGCACCCTCATGATACCTGCCCTGTAGCATTGAAAGCAGGGATTAAATTAAATGGCTCAGCTTCTGGAAAGTAAATAGTGCATACAGAGTTATTCGCCATTGTCACTGAAACACCACACATCAAACACTGAGCCAATTCTCAGTCTTTAACCATCAAACTGCTTCTCAATTTTCTCCCTACTCTGCATCCCCACCACGCACGGTAAGTTACAGGACTGGATGCCTCATCTGACCTCACTCACCAGTCTCTAAGTCCTGTTCATGCTCTGAAATTATTCTCAGGTTGATCTTGCCCCATCTCCATCTCCACAGTTCTGGGTCAGTTCAGAATTCATTACCCTCTCTCAGCTGGCTTACATGTACCCTTTCCTGTCTTACCCACTCTCTAGGTGACCTGCAGAGGTACTAAAGAAGACTTAGATCATGCTCCTACCTTCTGTAAAATTGCAATGTGGTAGCCTTGGGGAACAAAAGGGACCTTATCCTCATACCTTTGTCACCTCAGGTCCTCCCAGCTACCTCCTGTCCCTGCTCCCCAGAACCCCCATACGTGCCATTAGCCTTCTCGGCTACTCAAAAAACTTGCATGCCCCTCACCACTGTCCCCACATGGCAAATCACATTACTATTTTGTTCCTACTACAGTTACTCTTTTCTTGCCACAGAATAGCACATTTACTGTTGCATCACAAATGGTTGTTTCCACATCTGTCTCCCTTGCCCATGGTCCAGATTTCATGTTCCCTGTGGTCAGTGACAGACTCAGATTCGCCCAATTCTGGAACACCAGACAGGCCTGATAGCAGAGATTGCTTCTGAGCATTTTGACACCTGAATTGGATCTACTTTGATAGATTAGAGTTGTAGGATTGGCATGTGTTGGTTGGGTAGGGGTGGGAGGAGTATTCTTGTGTAAATGCTTTAAGCACATTCTTTTTTATTCCATATTGCTAAGTGAGGGTGTGAACTAGAATGTATTAAAAATACACTGGCTCTATATTCTTTTGGCAGAATGTTACTTTAAAAATAATGTTTTTCCAATCAGCTCTTAACATTGGAATAGAAAATATGTCAAATATATCTTCTGTGGCTTTTATGTATTTTTTGACAAATGTGGCTATAAATTTAAGGAGGGGGAGGGGAGCACCTTTTGTAAACTTTACTTGATGAGACTTGATTCTATTATGATAATTTAAGTAGTTATAAATTATGGAAGAACCTATATATGTAGGTTTTATATCTTGAGTCAAAATGAAATTGTAAATTAAATAAAAACCAAGCTGTATTATCACTAAATGAAAACTGATCTGCATTATTCTACTTCTTGTAGCTTTCCTGAGTTCTCTCTGTCAGGTGAACCAGCTTTCTTCATTTAATGATGTATTGAGACTGTGTTCATGTTATCAGATATTCTGCTGCAATGATGGCAATACAAGTCATGTATAAGTTCAAATTTTCAAGTAGTTGCACATTAAAGCTAAAAGGAAAAGGGAAGATTAGTTTTAAATCATTTTATTTAATCCAAAATATTATTCTTTTGACATGTACTCAACATACAAAACATAGTATTGAGCCATTTTAAGTTTTTTGCTGTATTTGCAGTCTGGTATTTTTCACTTGCAGCACTTCTCAGCTTGCCCATACATAGTTAACATGGCTGCCAGTGGCTACTTTTACAAGAGAAAAAGGAAGCCAATTTTTGAATTATAAAATAAATGTCAATTTAAAAATAGTTACTGTTACCCACTCTAACCTGCAAGATGGGACATATTTTCCTAATTCAGAACACCATTTATATGCCTTGTATAAAAGTTTGCTTTTAAAAAATCTGAACCACATTCCATTTTTACAAATTTCTGTAGGAAAACAGCCGTCTAGAAAATGAGCTTCTGGAAAATGCAGAGAAGTTGGCAGACTATGAGAATCTGACAAACAAACTTCAGCGAAATTTGGAAAATGTGTTAGCAGAAAAGGTAAATCTATTTAAATTTGATTTTCTGATATGCAACCGAAGTGAATTTGCCCAAAGGAACAGACAGTGTTACCAAGAATATTTCTAGTAGGGAATTACAGACACAACTTAAAGGGATTGCAGATTCAGCTTCAGACCATCCCAATGAAGTATATATCACCATAAAACAAGTCACATGAATATTTTGACTTCCTCGTGAATCTAAGTAAGGTTTACACTATACTGGAGTCTAGTAGATGAGAAGTAGCATCCTGTCTTAAAAAATGTACATTACCTAGTTAAATGTGATCCAGAGACATGAATGGGGCACATGCTGTTGGAAAAATGGTGCCGAAAGGCTTAACTCGGGGTTTCCACAAACCTTCAATTTATGAAAAACAGGTTATCAGCAAAATGCAGTAAAGTAAAGTTCAATTAAACAAGGTATGCCTGTATTTTCAGTGGCATCAGGAGCCATCTTTTTTGTAGATACATACTTTTTGTAGTTTGGATCTGAGACAGTACTGCCTCCGTTGAGCATGTCACTAATATATGCTCCCTCAATGACATCACTTGATGATGTTTCTGCTTAAATGTCACATTCTTTGCCTGCTCAAGAGACAGTGAACACCAGCAGCAACTGGGGCCCTCGGCATGTTAGAGGTCAAAGCTGGTCACTTGGGAAAAATGACAACTGTGACCTTTTGCTTTTCTAGTTTGGTGACCTTGATCCCAGCAGTGCTGAATTCTTTCTGCAAGAGGAGAGGCTGACCCAGATGAGAAATGAATATGAGCAGCAGTGCAGGGTGAGTGATGGTGAGAACTTAGCAGGTGGTTCAAGTACAGTTTTGCCTTCACACTAATGGAGCAAACATCAGCACATCACTTCATCTGCGGAACCCCTATTCCAATACCCACCTCATACGGAGGTTGTGCAGATTGATGGAGTGGACATATGTGTAGTGTTAGAGGCAGGGACATAGAAAGCACTTTAACAAATGTTAACTATTAATATTGTTATTTACCATCTTCCTGAGCTACTAGGGAATAGTGCAGACTACTTCAAATCTGCTGTATCTAAGTCAACAACTAGTACTTAAAGTAAAATATACTTTTATTTGTGGAATATGTGATCATGGTTTTGTTTGTTTTGTTTTTAAATAATATACATTTTTATTGAGTAAGTTTTGTTTACATTTGCCTTTTGGGTGTTCCTTCCCCCTCCCTCATCCTACCTCCCTGGTCTCTCCATCTCTTCTTTCACTGCCTTTTATTGTTTAATTTTTAGTCCCTTGGGTTCTTACTCTTCTCCCTGTAGCAATGTTCTTTTGTCTGGTGTGGACATGGTTTCCTGGGACACAGTGGCCTGTGCTTAGTTTTCCAAGTGTCTTTTTGCTGCTGGCCCCCAGTTCATACATGACTGTGTTCTTTCAGTGCCTTCTCCTTCTTTCTGATTAGCTGCTCTGGCTCATCTTCTGTCATATTTTGCTCCTTCTTTGTTTTGTAGTCTGGTTGCTGGCTTTTGGAGTGTTTCTTTTGGCCAAAGTTTGTGCACCCATTTTTTTGATGGAGATAGGCCCTGGCAGATGGTTGGTCTGTTTCGTCATGGTGCCACTGCCCGTCTCTGTGGATTTCCTCACCCCCTAATGTGGGAGGGTCCTTTGATCATGCTGAAGGCATCTCTGAGCGGGAAATTCCATTCCCATCATTGTAGATCTCAGTGATTGTATTTCTAAGGTAGTTCATCTCTATAGTCAGTCCTATAGTCCTATGTCTCATGGATCTGACATGTTCGTTGTTCTGGAATATTTCTTTGTTTTTCACCTCTGTATTCATGTGCAACTGCCGTTGAGTCGCTGATTTAGTTGCTCTGGTGATGGTTGACTGGATTTGGAGAAGACCAGAGGGAATGACTCCTACCACCCACAACCCTCAGTCAACACACTCCTCCCCACCGCCAGCCCGCACGTCAGGCAGGCAGGGCTCAGGGCCCGGCAGCATGGCTGAGCCGGGCATGTGGGCAGGGTTACCCCCACATTCCCTGGCCACCTCGTGGTATGGTGGCTCGGGGACACCCCCAGCCACTCCCTGCTGCTCTGGCATGCGGCGGGCCCCCCCCCACCTTGCGATCCCCAAAAGGGCATAGCAGGCTGGGCAACCAGGGGCTCATACCCAGCAGCATGGCTGAACCAGGCGTGTCATATGTGATCATGTTAATGTGCGTTTTCCAAAATTAGCCTTTCCAAATTGATCATGGCAGACCCAATCTGTTGTCCTTTGCTTATCCTGTGATTTTTTTTGGTTTGTTTATTTCTAAGTACACCTTTATTTACAAATAAAGTGCAAATAAAGTGCAAATGCAGAAACCACTCAAGTCTTCAGCTAGTAAATTATCACCAATTCCTACCAGAAGAGACAAAAACATCTCCACAAAAATTGATTTGTCGCCGGGCACGGTGGCTCGTGCTTGTAAGCTTCAGCCTATGAAGCGGCCGGGGCTAGGGATCGCGGTTCGAGTCCCGCCTGGGGCACGTAGTGAGACCTAGTTCCAAAAAAATAGCTGGGTGTGGTGGCGCACGCCTATAATCCCAGCTACCTGGGAAGCTGAGGCTGGGGATTGCTTGAGTCCGTGGTACCCCAGGCAACGAGAGCCTGCGGTTCCACAGGCAAAAATAGCAAGACCTAGTCTCAAAAAAAAAAAAAAAAAAAAAAAAATTGATTTGTCTTTAAAAAGTTACTCTCCCATGCTTAGCAAATTTGAATATTTTTCTTAAACCACAGACACTTATTTATTTTAATAAAGTAACCATAACTGAGTTCTCATTGCTTTAGATGAAAATCCTATAGAAGGAAGGAAACAGTCGCCTCCTCCTGAGGTTGTTCCTACTCTACCATCTCAGGAAATATGTGTATTTTAAGGAAAATAAAGAAACTTTTCTGCCATTTTTACATTGTTTTGTCTCTTGACTCTATTCAAGCTGTTTTCTTTAAATGTCTGTGAAGTTGAATGTTAATGATCTCAGCAGTAAAATCTATCAACTCTACCTTCAAAAATTCCTCTAACCTGCTCACTTCTTTGTCTTTTAATAGCTTTATGTGCCATAGAGTTCTCCCATTTAAAGTGTAATTCCCAGGTTGTGTGACCATGACCATAAACAATTGTAGAATATTTTCATCATATTCTAAGAGAATCTCCCACACCACTTAGCTGTAATCTTTCCTATGACCCCAGCCCTAGGCAACTAATAATCTACTTTCTGTCTCTATAGATTTGCTTATTCTTTACATTTCCTCTAAGTAGAATCTTACAATATGTGATCCTTGGTCAATGGCCTCTTTCACTTAGTATAATGTTCTCAAGGCTCATCCATGTAGGTATCAGTTCTTCCTTTTATCTGCTGAAAAAGACTTCATTTGATGGCTGTATCACATTTATCTATTCATTAGTTGATGGGTATTTAGGTGGCTTAACTGTTCTGAATAAAGCTACTATGAACATTGGTGCATAAGTGTTATTTGAAGACATATTTTTATTTCTTTTGTGTATATGTGCCTAGGAGTAGAATTACAGATTCACTGTTTGACCTCTAAGGAACTGCACCATCTTACATTCCCACCAGTCTCAAAGTGCCAACTTCTCCATACACTTGTCAATAGTTATTACATATGTCTTTTTGATTGTTGCTACTCATTGATTTGGCATCTAATTTTTGGTTTTGCTTTGCATTTCTCTTATGGATAATGACAATGAATATTTCTTTCATGTGTTTATTGGTATAGCTTTTTGGTAAAGTGTTTCTTCAGATCTTTTACCAAATTTTTGAATGGGATATTTGCCTTTTTATTATGAACTTGTAATTATTCATATGTTCTAATTATAAGTCCCTGTCAGGTATGTAATTTGCAAAAAAACTTTTCTCACATTTCTTGGTTATCTTTATGCTGTTAGTGTTTGTCTGTATGTCACTAAGGCAACACTGGTTTTCAACACTGTCTGTGATATGAGGTATTGGAGTATGGCTTGTCTCTTTACTTTTTTTAATGGTATCCTCTGAAGTACAAAATTCTTATATTCTGATGACTTCCAGTTTATGCAGTCTCTCCTTTGTTGTCTGTACATTTGATATCACATCTAAGACTTGTGTTGGTTCTTCATCTCTAGGTATTGCAAGACCAAGTGGATGAACTCCAGTCTGAGTTGGAAGAATACCGGACACAAGGCAGAGTGCTAAGACTTCCCCTAAAAAACTCGCTGTCAGAAGAACTTGATGGTCACAGCGGCTGTATTGAATCTGATCAGGGTAAGCCATTCAGATACAGTCTTTGTAGCCTCTCTGTCTCAGAGGTTTATTTTTAGAACCATGGTTGAATGTAAAATCCCTCAACTTTGGCAATGGCAATAACAAAAAAGATTTTGGCAGTGCTATCTTCTTGAGCTGTTTTATTCATGATCTGTGTTTTCGTTTGCACTTGAAAGCGTTAGGAGAATATTGCCATCTGATTTTGATATGCATTAACCAAGGAATGAAAAAGCCAACCTCAAGGATATTTGCTTTGTTTTAAAAACAAAACAACTGGCTACAAGTCTAATAATCTAGGCTTTGAAAATGTTAGAATTTAGGTGGTTATCACTGAATCCTCCCTTTCTAAAAGAGCACCTAACTGCTATGACAGCGGTTTGGAGAATGAGCCAATCCAAAACCACAGAATTTGATTTTCTTATGCTGGTTGTGCTAAATGTCTGTATTGCTTCTGCAAAAAATAAATTAGATAAATCAGTGTTAGTGGCTGGAGCCTTGAAGGACAATATTCAGTGGCAGGCTTGGAAGGCTGAGTTGCTTGGGAGTGCTCATCTATTTGTTGGTACCTTCCCCCTGGTTTTCCGCCTCTTTCCCTGACTGTATTGACTTTGAATATGAAAAAGGTTTCGTAATAAAGTCTTCTGTCATAAGTAGTTCTCCCCACTGCTGCTTGGATTAGAAGTACAGGTTTTTAGAAGAGTTATTTCTTCTCACCTTTTTGTTCTAGGATAAATAAGGGACTAGAGAGAATATAGGAAGAGGCCTTTCTTCTGACTCTAAATCTGCAGTTTTAACCTTACTGTGGTGTAAGAATGAAGCTCAACTCATGATTTGGTGTATATCAGAAGCTTTTCTGGACTTTTCCATAGAGACCAAGTATTGGGGGTTCTCATGGGTATGTGAAACTGCTCCACCTTGGCAGGCAAGATTTCTACCACTGAGCCATAAATGAACAAACAACTGCACCAACTGGATGTTACACCCAAGTGTCACTTGTCACTTGGGGATATGCCTTGATATACAAAGAGAAAGCCCAAGGCAAGACTGTGAATCCCAGCGACTAGTCATGGACCTTCTCCTCATCTGCCTATGCACCCCCACATGAAAAACTTCTTCAGGACACCCACCTTCACAGAATGTCTACATAGTACTTCATATAATCATTTTATCAATATCTTAACTCAGCTTCATGCTTTTTCTGCCCTTCTCAGTGACCATGGATACTTTCAGAGGGGGACTTTGAATGGATGAGTTGAGAATTGCCTATATCTAGGCGCCTAATCTAAGCCATATAATTTTTTTTTTTTTAAATTTTAGCAGGTAATTTAAGATGAGGTTCCACCTACATGATAGGAAATTCATATTACAATTCAGGTTTGAGTGATTGGTTGGATATGGTGACCCGTAACATTAACTCCTTCAGGCATAGCAGCAAGTATGCTGGCTACCCATACTCCACCCACATAACCCCTCTGCTAATTGTCACTCAGCATTGTATTGGGGTTTGATGCACTGCTTATGCATAGAAGAATCTGTGCACCTTTAACTTTTTCTTTTCCGTAAAGTTTGGACACACAAGAGGCTTGTCTTAACTTCTGTTATTTCCTAGTAGATTGCATTGATACAATTTATGCTGAAAATGATTCATTAGTTAAACAGGAGACCCCTCCTAAGATGCTAGCTGTGTTATTGAAAGAGTCTGCTGCAGGGTCAGTGCCTTCCATGTGTTTTCAGGTCTTGGTTCTGAAGAATGCAATCCACTGAATATGAGCATCGAGGCAGAGCTGGTCATCGAACAGATGAAAGAACAACATCACAGGGACTTGTGTCGCGTAAGACTGGAGCTTGAAGATAAAGTAAGTCCTTTGTATCAGTCCTGTTCTTTTAATTTCTTTGAGCTCTTACAAGCTTTTGCATGTAGGGCATTTGCAATTCTTTTATCATAAAGCAGCACTTTCTATACTTTTCCTCCTATATCTGATGGCTGCCTGGAACCAACTTCCTTGAATGACTTCACAGGCTGAGTATAAGAATTTCTCCTACACTATTATAGGAAACAGTTTCTCTAAAATGTATCTTCAACCCTAGCAAGCAGGGAACTTGAAAAATATTATATTTCTGACTTGTTAAGGAAAAATCTTAGTAAAACCAAAAAGTCCTCTGATATAAATACAGCATGGCTTCCTAAATAGGTACAAGTTCTAATTCTTAGCCACCAAAGCTCTTCACCATGTGGCTTCCATTTATATATCTGGTTCTTCTTTTTACTGTTCCTTTAAGTTATCTTATTATCCAGTCAAGCTAAATAGTTCACTGTTCTCCATCAAACTCTTTTGTTCATGCAGGATAATTCTATCTTTCTGCTTCCTGAAAGTCTGTTTATCCTTCAGAGTTTATATCAAATGCTACATAACCTCACACCTAAATTCCCCAGCTAAATGTGATTTTTTACTTCTTTGAGTCCCTGAGTTACATTTGAACTTTTTTTCTATACCTTCTACATTTTTGCTTTCCCTTGTAGTATACTTGTCTGTATTTATCATAACCATGTCTAGATTGGTTTCCCCTGCATGGTAGGAGAAACTTTGTGTCCCTCTGAGGCTGAAAGAGTGCCTGATGAGTATTCAATAAATATTTGAACTTAATGATTTTAAGAGCCTAAGTTTGAAGTTGCAAAGAATGCCTGGGGGGACAAATGGAATCTTTCTGAATGTCTGGTCAGTTTTGAGCTGTGTACAGAAACTAGTAAAAGTCAACCAAGTTTTTAAAAAAAGATACACCTGACTTAAATACATCTTATTTAAGTCAGATAGCATGTGAATATGTTTTTAAATTAAGATACCTGTTTTTAATGGGAAAACTGAGGAATGTCTTAAGGAACATCATCTTTCCATGGCCTTGCATTGAATGACATTGTGAGGTTTTCATTTTTTGACTTCAGGTGCTCCATTATGAAAAACAGCTAAATGAAACCAAGATTGCCTGTGAAAAGGAGCAGGAGAACACAAAGCAAAAGTATGAGAGTGAAACACACACCTTGGAGAAACAAATAGGTGACCTTAAAAATGAAATTGCAGAACTTCAGAGGCAAACGGTGATTCTCAAGGAGGCACAGCATACAACTATCTGCAGACATGAGGAAGAAAAAAAGCAACTGCAGATAAAGTATGATGAGGAAAAGACTCACTTGCTGGAGAAGATGAGGCTAGAACATGAGCTGGAGCTTCAGGCTAGACTGGAGCAAGCAGAGGAAAGCTTAAAACAAGAAAGAGAAGGACTCGCTCAAAATGGCACCTGGACAGAAGAGAAGGTGAGAGACTTGACTCAGGAATTAGAGCAATTTCACCAGGAGCAGCTGAAAAGCGTGGTGGAGAAGCACACTCTTGAGAAAGAGGAGTTGCGGAAAGAGCTCTTGGAAAAGCACCAAAGGGAACTTAAAGAGGGAAGGTAAGAAATCTAGGGGCAGGGAGGGAAAGGGGAACAGAGTAACATGGGGTCCTGGCACCCACAGGCACCAGAAGTCCTAGGAGTTAACAAGACTAAAAAATCAGGAGGCCTGGTCGGTCATTGATTGACCCATTTCATCCTGTTTTGCCATTATTGACACATAAGCCTGTTTGGGCAAATAGAACTTTTTCTATTTTAAAAGAAAAAAGTATCTCTTGTTTCATACTTGTTGTGCCTTTTAAGTTTACCCTAGATGTGCTACCTTTCTGGTTTAATCCTGTTGTTTTCTGAGAATGGCTATTTAAAAGTGAGATTCTGGGCAAAGTTTCCATTTCTTCCCAGAGCTAAGAAGCACCACTCTGCACTTACCTTCCTCATATGAACTTCCAGCTACAGAAAACTTGAAGGCTTTGGTGCTTTATACCCCAATTAACTTGGTGCCACTTTTGCAAATAATGCATTTGTTAGTGTGTGTGGTTTATAGGACTCATATCCTCCAATGCATTTTTCCCAAGTTAAGGGTTAAATTAATCTGCATTTTATGTGATTCAGTGTAAGTTTTGGGTTAAAAATCCATAAGCAGATGCATTCAGGAATATGCCAGTGAATTTTGTTTCTAAAATATCCATCCAGATATACAGAGGGTAATTAAGTCTTTTAAATGAATTATGGCTGTCAGTTTGGTTCTCAGAAATGAGATCCCTTCTCAATATAAGTGAATCACATAGAAATTAAGTGAAGACCATTTTTTTCTAGAGAATACGCAAATTGTTTGGCAGCTTCTGTGCATGGAAAATTTTTTTTGTTTGTACCCAGAGTTGGTGACAGTTTCAGTAATGCTGTATGTTGACCACATTTAGGGAAAAAATGGAAACTGAGTATAATAGAAGAACCTCTCAAATAGAAGCCCAGTTTCAATCTGATTGTCAGAAAATCACTGAGAAATGTGAAAGTGCCCTGCGCAGCCTAGAGGGGCGCTACCGCCAAGAGCTCATGGACCTCCAGGAGCAAAGACGAGAGGAGAGATCCCAGTGGGAGTTTGAGAAGGATGAGCTCACCCAGGAGTATGCAGAAGCCCAGGAGCTACTTAAAGAGACTCTCCAGAGAGAGAAGGCAACTTCTCTGGCCCTGAGCCAGGAGAAAGAGATGCTGGAGAAGACATACAAAGAACATTTGAATAGTATGGTTGTTGAGAGAGAGCAGCTACTCAAAGACCTGGAAGATCTAAGAAATGTGTCTGAAAATCAGCAAAGCCTCCTGTCTAACCAGATGCTTGAGCTGAAGAGCAGTTGTGAAAGAGAACTGAAGGACCATGAGCAGGTGCCGGGCCAAGCAGGTGCCTCGGAGCAGCTGACCAGCCAGCAGCTTCAGAGGCTAGAAATGGAACATGACCGAGAGAGGCAGGAAATGATGGCCAAACTTCTGGCCCTGGAAAATGTCCACAGAGCGACCTGTGAGAAAGCAGATCGAGAACGGGTTGAGATGGGCACAAAAATCTCCAGACTTCAGGATAAGATTAAAGAAATGCAGCAGGCAGCATCTCCTCTATCTAGGCTGCAAAGTGGCTGCCAGGCAATGGAAAGGGAGGAGGCAGAAGCAAGCGGAGCCATGTCCCTGCTTCAGCAGGGAGAGCAGCTGTTGGAAGAGAACGGTGATGTCCTCTTAAGCCTGCAGAGAGCTCATGAGCAAGCTGTAAAGGAAAATGTGAAAATGGCCACTGAAATTTCAAGATTGCAACAGAGGCTACAAAGATTAGAGCCAGGGTCAGCAAGGTCTTCTTGTTTAGATGAGCAAAGTAGTGGATCATTTGGCAATTCCGTAGAACACACAGAGCCATTTTTACTCCAAAACCAAAGGAAGCAAGTAGAGTGTGTAACCTCAAGGTGTGTCCTAAGTGACCTGCAGGATGATGAGGTCCAGGACCTGGAAAGTACAGGAACAAGTTCTGTTCGGAGACAGGACAAAATAGAGGAGTCGGAAGCATCAATAGAGAGTTTTTCTGAGTTTGCCAACAGTGAGGAAACCAGAACTGAGAGCTGGGACCTGAAGAATCAGATCTATCAGCTTCAGGAGCAACTGATGCTCTTACGTGCAGACTGCAATCGAGCTTCTGAAAAGAAACAGGATCTACTCTTTGATGTTTCTGTGTTAAAAAAGAAGCTGAAGTTGCTGGAGAGGATACCTGAGGCTTCTCCCAAGTACAAATTGTTATATGAAAATGCTAATCGGGAAAATGACTGTCTTCAGGAAGAGCTGAGAGTGATGGAGGCACGCTATGATGAAGCACTGGAAAACAACAAAGAACTCACATCCGAAGTTTTCCAGCTACAGGATGAGCTAAAGAAAATTGAAGAAGTGACTGAAACATTTCTTGATCTGGAAAAAAATTACAGCAAAGTTAAAAGGGAAAATGAGGAACTGCGTGTTTTGGTCCTGAAACTACAAAGTGAGCTTGAGGAGCTGCAGGAAAGAGTGGAACCACAGTGTGACTGCTCCGCACACTGGGAAGCCTGCTCAGGTAGCCTGGAAGGCAAATCTGAGGAAAGGGTACCTGAACCCCATCAGATGCTGGAAGATGGTACACCCAGGCTTATGAATGTACGCCATATTTTAGAACATTATCAGGCAAACCAGTACCTTGAGCAGGGGAACACACAAATTCTGGAAAAAGTAAAAGCACGGGAAATTGCCTGGCTATGCAGAACAATCCAGATGCATCAAGAAAAACCTGGCGTACAGAGCCAGGTTTTACTGGAGGAAAATACTGCTCTCCTGGGCCTTCAAGACAAACCATTTCTGAATCAGGCATCATTGGCAGAGTTAGAACTGGAGAAAAAAAAGCTTCAGGAGTTGACTAGGAGGTTGAGGCAGAGAGTCACTTCTTTAGTTAGGCAAAAAGATGGACCTTCTCAAGGAGAAAAGGAAGAAGAGCTGAAGGCTATGATGCATGACTTGCAAATGTCATGCAGTGAGATGCAGCAAAAAGTTGAACTTCTGAGGTAATGTATGTGCCTTCTAAACTTCACGGAATTCCACAGAGCACCTCACCAAATCTAACTCCGCTACTTGCTGTGCCTAGAGAAACTAACCTGTTAGTGTTCAAGAAAAGCACAGTGCTCTAGACTTCCTTCTGCTTCTGTATTAACAAATAGCCTTGCCCTAGGAAGCATTCCCTTCCTCTCTAGGAAATCAGTGTTGTTCACTGGGTATGAAAGTATGTGTTTGCTATGTAACTATGTGCATCATCAATATATGTTGAGTCTTTAACTCTTTCTAGCACTTAGTTCATTGGGATAGAGTTGTTTTTTTTTTTTTTAACTAAATGTTGTGTTCCTCATTTGATGAAATATGTTCCTTAAGAATGAGTGCCTTTTGTGTATTATTAACTCACTGCCTATACTAATATAGGAAAAATGTATTCTGTGGCTTATTTTTTTTATATCACTCAAATTTTATGCTGGTATTCTGTAAACACTGAAATTTACCTTAGAAGATAAGTTTATTGTGGAGCTGTTAGATTCTAGTAAGTGTGCTTCAAGAATAAAGACAAAAAATAAAATTAACTTAAATACCACTAACTACTCTAGCAAATTGGTTTTTAAAAAACTTTTAAAGGTTACATCATGTCTCAAATACTATATGAAATAAAATAATTTGATTCTGGATTTAGTTTTCCCTCTTTATACTGTATTTTAATTCTAAATATCTGAATATGAAGTTTTTTAAATCATAAATACTAGTGTACATATTTCAATGTGGCCTTTTATGTAAGACATTTTCTCTCTAGACCCTTCAAATTAAAGTTAATACAACTTAATGTATAGTTTATTTCTATATGGAGATGGAGAAGGCTGAGATAAATGAAAGTTATCTGCTCAAAGCAGAGTGTTTTGTCACCAAGAAAATAAAACCAGAATGAGCATTGAATGTCAGTTCCTTTTTCCAAGTCTAAGTGTTTTAGCCACACTTCTCTAATAATATCTTTAGTGAAGTTCTTAATTCTCAAAAGAAACGAGTCAATAGACCATAGTTTGATTTCCAAGTACAAAGAGACTGTGAATTTAGACTTTCCTTTTAACCAGCATGGAATACGGGTTACTAGAACGTTACTAGTACTAGAAAGTTACTGGAAAGCATTATTCAAAGATACCAGATGACTGCTCTGTTGTAATCTTCTTTTTAATCTCTGCACTTCAGATACGAATCTGAGAAGCTTCAAGAGGAAGATTCTATTTTAAGAAATGAAATTACTACTTTAAATGAAGAAGATAGTGTTTCTAACTTGAAATTAGGGAAATTAAGTGAATCTCAGGAAGAGATGTGGTAAGACATGCTTCCATTTCTTAAAGCACTTTTTGTAAAGACTACAACTATCTCATTTCAATTTAAGGTCTAACTCTTAAATTATATTTTCACTATCCTCTTAGGCAAAAAATAGAATCTATAAAACAGGAAAAAGCTACAGTTCAGAAGATGGTCGAATTTTTAAAGAAACAAGTAAGAAGATAATTAACATTTCCCAGTGTTTCTTGACTCTGAAATTTTCTTTTTTTTGGTTTTGGATTTACAAATTTATAGAACATAATGCGTAACTATTGCAAGACTGTAAATCCAAGGTTTCTAAGTGGGAACGCACCTCATTCTTGCACTTCATTAGGTTTCTGTTATTTCTAAATATGTGACTTCTTTTGTGACTAGAAATGGTTTCTTTTTGTGTGAATTAATAGTGTATATATATATGAATGAATAGTGTATATATAATATCAGGCTCAAAGGCTTTAACAAAAGCTTCCTAATTGGTAGGGATGAGGAGAGGATACTTGTAAAATCCTACATCTAGCCTTGCCCAAATTTTTGGCTGAAAACTTTGATACAAAGGAGGAAAAAAAAATCTCTGAAAATATGGGTTTTGTTTAGAAAGTAATGTGGTGGGACCCTTCGCCAGCTATAAACAATGGCTGCTACCCCTGTGGAGTGGGATTAGACTGAGTCTGCCACTTCTTATCCTTCCCTATTGACTACTTTTGTGTTAACGAGTATTATTTTTGTTATTAAATGTTATTTTGTTCTACTATAAACATGCATATATAGTGAAAGAAGAATATCTCTAAAATCTTATTTTTAGCCCAAAGTAGGGTACTCATTTTTAAAAGTCATTTCCACTTTAATTAGATCTCAGATTTGAAAACCAAAAACCAACAGTTGGATTTGGAAAATACAGAACTCAGCCAAAAGAATTCTCAAAATCAGAAAGAATTGCAAGAACTTAATCAACGTCTGGCAGAAATACTGTGCCAGAGAGAAGAGGGGTCTGGACACAGCACATTCGAAGAATGGGAACAAGAAAAGTCTAGTCTGAAAGAAGAACTGGAACACTGTAAAGCACAGGTATGCCCTGTAACCACCCCACTGCCTTTTCAGAGGAAATCCCAAGAAATAAGAGAAATCCTTGCATTTCTTACAAAATCTTAATAATTAAAACAATATAGTGCTGCTTTCCTAAAACAGACAAATGTAAAAGTGGAATAGGAAATCTAGAATTAGACCCACAAATGCAAATGGAAATTTACTATATATCAAAGTTAACTTAATTTCCAGGACTCACAGTTAACTGAAAAAATGAAACACAAGCTGGGTATGGTGGCGCATGCCTGTAGGTGGCAGCCTAGGAAGCCAGGGCCGGGGCTAGGAATGGCGGTTCGAGTCCCATGGGGGGGGGCCCGTAGCAAGACCTAGTCCCCAAAACATAGCTGGGCATGGTGGCACATGCCTGTAATCGCAGCTACCTGGGAAGCTGAGGCTGGGGATTGCTTGAGTCTGTGGTACCCCGGGCAACATGAGCCTGCAGTTCCACAGGCAAAAATAGCGAGACCTAGTCTCCAAAAAAAAAAAAAAGAAACACAAAATAGATAGTATATGGCCCTGTTCATTTAAGAAAGATAAAGACACTAGAAAATGCATGTTTATTGTTCACTTGTATCAAAGAAATACAGAAATGGTGAAACTGGACAGTGAAGACATAGTTATCTATAGGTGGTAGGTGAGAAAGGGATGGATGAGAATAATGGAATGGAGTAAAAGGGATGAGGAAGGAAGTGACTCTTCTCAAAGAATCTAAAACCATAGCATTTCATTTGCTCTTCATATTTCCCCAAAATAAACACACAATCAATGTGGCCAGGGATACTAAAATGAAGTACAGACACTAACAAGTGAATGTACCTGCGTTGTAAATGGGAGACATAACCATGATAGGGAAGAAAAGAATTAAACAATTTGGAAATTAATATTCTGACTGTCTACTGTACATCTAGAGATGAAAAGAACTTTACATAAATTTAATAATTAGTAAATGTGACTAGTGGTTCTGAAACTTATTTATGTATACAAGACTTGAAAAATAAATAAATGCAGACAATAAGAACTGAGTTCTTATTGTTGGCAAAGGAAGTTGCAAGTGGAAATATGAGGAGCCCTCTAATGTTGGCTTAGAATCTGAGATTTAGTATAAATTCATGTTTTAAAATATATATCAATAAATAAGTATAGAGATGGATGAAATGGCTGGACTTGGTTTCTAAACACCATCCTTCTATAAATGGAATGAGTTCCCTTAGAAAATGATTTCTTCCAGGACATGGAAAGGAAAAATTCAGAAGGAGTCTGGAACATCTCATGGTGGCAGAAAATAACACCCAACAGAAGAGGAAGCATGTGTGGTGCAGAGCTCAATACAGTGGAGCTCCAAATGACCAAAGGCAAAACAGTTTGATCAACAAAATAAATTATCATAGCATAGCATAAATGATTAAGAAAAAAATACAGAATAAAATAAGTATCTGTGAGTCCATAGTGACAAAAAAAATATTAAATAAATGAGAACAGGGTCAACAGCTCTTTCTTACAGTAGAATTCTAATTAATAAATGAGGAAGGGAGGGGAGGGGAGGGAAGGGGAGGAGAGAGGAAGGAAGGAAGGAAGGAAGGAAGGAAGGAAGGAAGGAAGGAAGGAAGGAAGGAAGGAAGGAAGGAAGGAAGGAAGGGAAAGAAGGAAGGAAGGAAAGAAAGGAAGGAAGGAAGGAAAATTATCAGTAGGGAAACACTGGAATATTAATTGTTGTAGACAAAATCCATTCACAGATGCCAAAATAAGCAGAAGTTTAAGAAGAAACATGATTTACAGAGTGTCAAAGTATCATCTAAGAAAAAAGTAACTTTGTAGTGAAGAAACCTGCAGAAACTTCTTGGAAATCATATTCATTCCATTTGAGTGAAAATCTTTTAAAATGACTTCAATTCTATTGATCATGGGCTAAATAGTCACAAACTTGTTCTAGAGTTTCCTTGCCACTGCTTTCTGTGAACCTGAATACTGTTTTTTTAACTCCAGGTTAAATGAAACTTGACTTTTAAATTTCTCTCTTAGTCCTCCACTTTAGTGTCTTCTCTGGAGGCAGAACTTTCTGAAGTGAAAATACAGACCCATATTGTGGAACAGGAAAACCTCCTTCTCAAAGATGAACTGGAAAAAATGAAACAAGTAAGATGGTATGAGGGGTGGGGGATTTCACGGGACAGTGTGTGGCCAAGGGTCTGACTTTCTGTAGCCACCAAATGTCCATTTTACTGAGTCCTTCAACTAAGACTTAGTAAAGCTGAGGGCTTTAAGTACAAGTCTGTTGTAAGGGCAAATATTGCTAATTCTTTGGTTACATAATTTATACAATTTACAAACTGAAATTCTGTTACTATAAAAGAATTATAACCACTTCAGTTTAAGAAATTTATTTTCTACTTTATACTGTAATTGGGTGGTAAGGTAATAAAAGTTTATCTAAAAAAGTGATTTCCTGCTCATGACCTGGTTCACCCAGATTTGTGAAACATAAAAGCCAGCCTCTCTTAAATCTATTTTTATGGCAAGAAAGAGGGATCTAGCTTAAGCATTAGAGCAAATTCATCAGGGATGGGATCTCACTTATAAACTTGGCTTTGAGAAAACTATATCCAAATTTCTAACGAAGATTTGATTTTAAATATAAAAGAAGGTTCATCTTAAAGTTATATCCCAAAGGTTGTCCTGTTTTATTCCTCTGAATTTTTTGGTGAGTATGGATGGGACTACTTAAATTGGAGTAATCCCGACTTTTAATCAGGGAATTTAGTTGTTCCTTTTTTATTTATTGCTGTATCAAAGGGTTGCTTTAATATTATGACACCCTTAGAGTATAAGATTACTGTCTCTACTAATGAGTATTATGCTGTATTGATCTTTTTGTTGACTCCTTTAAGTCTTGATTTCCTAATAGGATTATCAAACTCTTGGAATTTGTGTCTTTCATAATGCCTAGTAGAGAACTGGCTCCTAGTAGGTACTTCTTATGAACATTTCTAAGTCTCATGTTTAAAGTACACCTATTCCCCCATCAGACAACAGAAGCTGTCTACGTAACCATGCCAGACATTAAGACTCTTAGGGTCCTACTGTGGTGTCTGTTATTGACACATTCATCCTAATTAATGTGGGCATACCTTCTTTTTACCTTTTGAAAATCTGTCATTCAGTCTTTAAGATGACGCAGTGAGTACAAATCCATCTCACAGAAAATGTGCGTTCTTGACTTGCTAAACTACAAATCAAACAGAGAGGAGCAGAGTTGGCATTCGTACATCATTTGGCATGATTGTACTGCATATTCTTTACAGAGGTATTAGTATAAATATGATATGGGAAAACAGTGAGCCTTTTCTGCCATTACTGATTTAGGGTACCTGAACTCTTGGATAACAAGCATGGAACAGGGTCCACCTACTGTTGGTGCCATGTGACATGGACTGAGGAAGCATGAGCTTCCTGCATGACAGTGTCTCCCATGCACTTCTGCTTATTATACATTACACTGAAAAGACATACAAACAGCACTTCAGCAGAAGTCATATGCCCAAAAACACTACTGTAAATACCCAAAAACACTACCAAGCTTTTGAGGCTCCTAGGGAAGAGAAGCCAGGTAATAGACAAAGATCTGCTACAAATGATCTACTCTACCTGATAGATCATCAGGTAGAGAAGATCATTTATTACATTGGTCCCCAGGTATTTTAAAATACACATTTCTCTGTCCTTCTGAGTTATTTGGATTTACAATATAGGCTGGATTTGTTGTCATTTGAAGATTGAGTCTTAAAATGCATTTGCCATACTATTCCTGATGTAAAAGAACTTAAGATAGGACTAGAAAGGCCAGAGCATCATAATGATGTTGAGGATTGAAAATTTGACAGTCACAAGAAAAGAAGGAAAATAGGAAAGTTATCAACCATAGGAAAGGTGAAGAAGTATAAGAAGCAATCAATCTCTTTAAAGTAGTGATTGTTGGGGGATAGCAAATGCCCCCCTCCCCCAACACCTGGATATTAATAATATCTGGAGACATTTTTGGTTTTCACAAATGGCAAAAATGGGAGAGGTGCATCTGGTAGGTCAAACCAGAGGCTCAGAGCACCAAGTAGTACCCCAAATGGATGTGAACAACGTGCTGTGCAGTATGTGCTCAAGCTAAATGGATGACAGAATGACCGCATGTCATTTATTTTACCCTGAAGGTAAAAATGAAAGCTAGGCCATTACTTAACAATGTCTGGTTGAGTCAGTCTGAGCAAACATTCTGTCAGCCAATGGGAGGACAGAGAGAGGCTAACAGGGAACATTTTGTTAAAGTTAATTATAGTCCCCTAAAGTTTATATGTCCTCTGAAATATCTACAGATAGGGAAATAGCAGCAGTCATGAAAATGCCCTGTTTATAAATACCTCTTTTATAAATAAAGTGATGGGAGGGCCCAACCCATTTGTTTATATCTTCCAGCTGCACAGATGTCCTGATCTCTCTGATTTCCAGCAAAAAATTTCTAGTGTTCTAAGCTACAATGAAACACTGCTGAAAGAAAAAGAAGCCCTAAGTGAAGAATTAAGCAGCTGTATGGATAAGGTAATAAAAATAAGGTTTTTTACTATCACATGGGATGTACCTTTTCTCTGCACAGTGGTAATGGGCCTCCTGGGTTAGCTATTGTTAGCATGTCACCTGACATGATATCAAGTTGGAGCTCCTGAAGCCAGCTTGTCACGAGTCTAGATTAGTCACTGAAAGATAGGTTATTAAATACAATCCTTTAAAGTTTGCATCATTTAATATATTATGATCCTGCTCTCTCTCTCGCCCCACTCACCCCTCTCTGTATGTACACATCACTATTCTCTTTATATATAATGTAAATAACAATACTATCGTATTTCATAATCTTGAGATCTTTTGTCTGGACACTTTTTTTTTCTATATTATCTTTCCTAGCAAGTCCAAACTGCCTGTTTCACACCTACCTTAGCGAGCATTTTATAAATCACTCCTGAGATTTCAAATTGCATTCCGACCTGCTCTTTCCCACCCTCAAAATGAGGCAGGAAGGAAAATGGTAGTCCCTAAAGAGAAGAGATTCCTCAAGATTAAAGATAGAAAAGAGTTCAGAAAAAAAAAATTTTTTTTGGCTTGCCCTGCTCTCCAATGTAAATAAATGGTACTTGATCATGTTACATAAGTAGAGTCCAAAATCAAGGTTAGATTTGTTTGCAAAAACGCCCTTTTCCTCTTTTCTCTCTTTGAGATAGTTGGCAAAATCAAGGCTTTTAGAGCACAAAATTGCTACTATGAAGCAGGAACAAAAGTCTCAGGAATATCAGAGTGAACGCTTAAAGTCACAGCTGGTGTCCTCACAGGAAAAGGTATGTGGACAGTACTTGATTGAGCTGCACAGTTAATACTTTCCTTTATCTTCTGTCTAATAGAAGTTCCACCAGAAAGAATGTTCTAGGTAGAAGTGGCCTAAACAGGCTCAGCATGATTTAATTTGACCAATACTGCCACATGCTTACAGTATTGTGTAATAATTTAGACTCTGTTTCCCTCAAAGTTTATTATTCTAATTGTCTCCTCATCATGAGACTGTTTACTTCTGAAAGTGAGCATAGCGTGTAACAATAACTGTTCCTAAATTAGAAATAGGATTTCTAAGGCAGGTTCATGCTCTACTATAGTTAAAAATTACTGTCACCATTCCTTTTACAAATTAAAAAGATAAAGATTTTTTAATCAAACTATAAAGTATTAGTGTGGGATAGAGCCCTAAAAGTATATGTTTTTACTTTCAATGTGATATTCTTTATAAACCAAACCACAGGTTAATTTCTGCAAGATTAGTAAAGTCATTTTTCATTGTGCCTTTTGGTATATATTGGTTGCCTAAGCTACCACCTTGTACTAGAAGACAGTATCAGTCATACTTTGCTTCAAGTGTAGTTCATTGTCCTAAATTTAATTTAACATTATTCAACTGTATATAATATCCTGGGTTTAAATTGAGCTACTGAAAAGACTTGGACATAATAAGGAGAAGCAGAAGGACCTTGGAGTTTTCCTGAGCTTACCATTCCCAGATATGTTATTGGTAAAAGCATTTGTGTAGCAGTGTGAGCTTGTTCTCCTGCCGCAGGTTCAGAATCTAGAGGACACCCTGCAGAGTGTAAACCTGCAAATGTCCCAGATCAAAGCTGATCTACAAGGAACTCAAAAGGAAAATGAGGATTTAAAACAAGAAGTCATGTCTTTGCAAAAGCAACTTCAGAATGCTGGTGACAAGGTAATTTCTTATTTTTGTTTTAATTTTATTCATTCTTTAGATTTTATACAGTATCAGCAAATGGTTATTGGAAAACCTTTCCCACCCATTGATGACCCCTCTGTTCACTCTGGCCCCTCTCCTTGTTTTTTGATCTATGTTGAGTCCTTTGGTCTCTTCTTTTCTGTGTCAATGTCCTTTTCTTGGGCAAGGGAGGGACTGCGATCCTAGAATATAACAAGCCGTGTTGGTAGTTGTTCAGTCTTATCTCTGCACTGGGTAGCAGTTCATTCTCATTTGGAATCTATTAGTGTTTTCTCTTGTTGACGGTCTTCAATCAATTCCATTCATTATAGAAGATACTCGCTGTGAAAGGCATCTGCTGAAAGCCTTTGCAGGTTGTTTCCTCTCCTTCAGATTTTAGCTTTGTGTGGGGTTGCAGGCCCCATCTCTGAAACCTTCCTTTGCATGGAATGGGGAAGAGCACCTTGCTTTCTTGAGTTGCGTATCAGCTCTTAGATTTTGGCTCATCCACTCATTGTGTGGCCTTAGGTGTGACTCTGTGACAGGTTCCTCACCAATTCTATCCCTCCTATGGATTATTAGTTCTCTTCTTATTCCTTCTGAGGGCTAATTGGGATGAGAGTGAAAGAGAGGGGATGCCTTTATAGTCCTTCCTCGCCCACCCCCACCCCCAAACCCGCATGCTCGCACGCTCGCACCTTTGACCCAGAGCCCACCTGGTCTGGAAGCCACTCCCTGCCCACCACACAAAATGGAGAGGTGGCTGAGCACGCGCGAAGGTGGGGCTGCGAACGAACGCCGGCCAATGCATTGCAGCTGTGGGAAGTCCCGTAACCCTAACCAGGTCTGCTGGCACCTCTCATTTTTTATTGCGCTATATATATAGCTTTATACAATCAGAACAAATTTTACGTCCATAACTTGATTTTGCATGTGTGTTTATGTTTATATAAGCATCACCTTGATAAATTCACCACACCCACCCACCCACCCCCCAAGGTGGTAACTCCGCGCAAGCCACTTCTCTCCCCTCTGCCATCATAGGTTAGGCATGCTGGTTTCTGGACTTCATCTAACTGGAACCACAGTGATGAGGTCACTCTTTAGTACTATGCAAACCAGAACAACTCAGAACACCAAGGCTGAGTTGTTTTGTGGTAATAAAACTAACATTTCCAATTTATAGAAAGTAGCTCTCATTTTAACATACCATATAATACTGCTTCCTCTGTGTTCAAGTAAATTAAAACAATGTTATGGATGTTGGCCTGGGAGTAAAGGTTAAGATTTTGTCCTAATGTATACTTAGGCACTTGTTTATTTTATCTCATGTTGCTTTTTAAAAACTATGATGCATAAAATAAAAGTTTTTTTCACATATCTTAATACTTCTGGACTGACATTTTTCTCAAAATGAAATTGACCTTTGAAATCAAAACATCAAAAAGAAAAAAAGGTTTTATCTACTTGTGTTGTCTTTTTGTATTTTTTAAGACATTTCTCAGTATTCAAAATATCACTTTGTTGGCTGACACTGCATTCCTGAGTTCAGGCCTCAATTATATAGACAGTATGTGCTTTGGGTTCTAAAAAAGGATATGATTGCAAATATAAAGATGAAAGTAGAATTTAACTTGTGAAAGCTTTCAAGTTTCATGGTGCATTTAGAGTTCCCTTTGTGTCCTCTGTGAACCAACAGAATAGTGATCTGGGTTTAAAGCAGATCTTCTTAAAAATGAGACCATTCGTAAAGCCACCAGTCTCTATGTCTGAGGGTCCCATATGAAATTGCAACTATAATCTTTGTAATGCATTTAATGGAGTTAACTTGCCAATTTGAATAAAGATGTTTCTAGACATTTTTAAAAAACAACTCTAGGAATACTGTCTTATTTATCTCTATAATATGCTAACTCCCACGAGATATCAAAGTGAAGGTGCTTCCTAAAAATTGTCAGTAGGTAAATACAATACTCAGAACAGATATCAGCTTGCTTCTAAAACTTAATTCTATAATTCTCTCTTAAGAACTGGGCTCCAGAAATAGTCAGCCAGCCATCAAGGCTCTGTACCCAGCCGCAAAGACCCTCTTGGGACAAGGTGAATCTTCCAGTGAACGAGGAACAGCAGCTGCTTTGGCAAGAGACTGAGCGACTCCAAACTGTGGTGCAGAGCACCAAAGCAGAGCTCACACACTCCCAGGAGAAGGTAACTTGAAATGTTGCACATGGTGGCTTATATTTGAAAATGCTTGAATTGATATGAAAATGAATGTTTGATATGATCATAATGGTTCTAGAGTATGGATTTGAGAATTCTGTTTAGCAGGCTTATTTTAAGAATGTATGCTGTATCATTTATTTACATAGAATTTTACTCTTTTACATTTATAAAATATTTTTACTTTGTTTAAGCAGTTCTATATTAAAACCTGATCTTAATTTCATATCCAAAATATAGGCTCACAAAAATTATGTTAATTATATATTCCTCATTCAGAAAGACTAGCTGCCAAGACTGGTAGTACAAAAATGACAAAACCAGACTAAAGTCTTGTTGGGTAAACTTTCTGTAAGACAAAAGGTGCCTCTTTTTAAAGACAGAATGATCCTTTAAAGATCATCTTTTCAACTGCTACACTCATGTTTAAATTCTTTACCTCTGCCAGCTGGTCTGCCAACACAGGTTAATGTGTTTAACCACTTCTTTGGGGGAAGAACCCCGAAGTGTCACATTTTTCATTTTTGAACACCTACTTTGCGCCAGAAGCTCTACTATCACCAAAGTTGCCTTGTCGAACAAGACAATGTGGTTCCTATCAACCTAAAATTTAGTTGACATGACCATACTCTTTCAGGTATGAACAGCCCAGTACAAAGTCAACTGGGTTCACCATTTTCACTCCTAATCAGTATATGCTTTCAGAGCAAATGTGCTTCAGGCCATGTCTGTGGACTCTCAAAGGCTTGGTAGAACCAAAAGTCCCTTCTTCCCTATCTTGTCCTAACAATGTTGAGCCTATAGACCAAAATTAGAATACCAAAATTAGAATACATAGAAATACTTAAAATCCAAAAAGTAGGCTTCGGAAATTGGCAGGTCTGACTGAACAACAGAAAGGATTGTTTTCATATAACAAAATCCAAGAACTAAATTGAAACCTTCCTTATGTTTGCTTTTCTTTCTCCTGGTTGAATCATTATATTAGCAGTTGTTACTCTTACATTTCTTCTATTAGGTCCACCAACTGGAATCCAAGCTTCCTACTCCCAAACACCAAAAGCATCTAAACCTATCAGGTAGTGTGAAATCCACAGAGCAGGAGAAGTTGAGCTTAAAGAGGGACTGTGAACAGTTTCAGAAGGAACGATCTACTAATAAGAAAGTGAGTTTTTGAGGGTACCCCATGTCTGTGTTATGACTGATGTGTATGTTTCTTCTTTGCTTCAAAGGAAATGATTATAACGATGAATTTTTGGTTCTCCCACATCTCTGTGCTTTTGTAATCCTGTCAAAACAGTATCATAGTTCTTTTTTATTTGAGTGATGGTTAAAAAGGAACAAATTAAGCTTTCATAAAGAAGACAGGTAATCATCTTCAGTAATATTACAAAACTTTATAAGTTAGTGAGCTAGAGTCTGAAGTTAGGAGTGTCTTGATATGATCTGTATTAGTTATCACTGCTATGTAACAAATCAAAACAACAAACATTTGTTGTATCAGATGTGTTGTGGATCAAGAATTCAGGAGAAAGAGAGATCCCAAAAGACTGAGAGAAGCTCTAATACCTTTTATAGTCTAATCATAGAGGTAATATGCCATCACTTCTGCAGTATTATATTGGTTACTCAGCCTAACCCTGGTATTGTTTACCCTTTAATAACAATACCAATACCAATATTACTCTGTAATAACAATGTAGCCCATGCAAGGATGTGAATATCAGGAAGAGGGGATCTTGGGCACCATTTTGGAGGCTGGCTGCCTCATGGTGAACTCTGCTAAACAGCTCCATGTGCTTTCTATACATTGAACTTTGTTTGTTCTTATCCTTCAATGAATTAGCGTGATTTTCTTCTTAACAGGTCAGTCAGATGAATTTGCTTGAACGAGAACTAGAAACAATTCATTTGGAAAATGAAGGTCTGAAAAAGAAACAAGTAAAACTGGATGAACAGCTAGTGGAGGTAAATTTTCAAGCAAATTATCTTTGCGAAGGAGAATAATTTAATCCATAAATGAGCCATTTGTTGGAAAAGAATAGCATAGCTTTGAATTCCTGTTATGAAAAACTGAAAACCTAAGTACACTGTAAAACTGAATTTTTTGCTCTAGCTTGCCAAATTTAATAGTCATTTTTACTCAACTACACAGTGACAGTTTTCCATATCACTTTGTAGAGGAAGGACTAGTAATTGATTATCCTAAGAGACAAGAACTATAGTTCAACAGTGACATTTCTGCCCAATGCTTACCCAGAGGCCCACAGCACTCTCGCCTCACTGTGTTTGTGAGGTATTGTGCTTCCCAATACCTTCCGTATTGCAGTGTATTAAAGATACGAATGCTTTCTAACAACCTGGTCAGCCAGGAAGTCCACACAGGGAATTTGAGAACACTAGTATTTATAGGTTAATTACTTTGGGAGCACTAGTATTTATAGGTTTGTTAACATTGTTCATTAATTCTTCTGTAATTCTGTACTATCTTGTAAGAAATACCTCTATTAAATATAAAAATAGATTTGTGAAACTTGTCAGCTTGAACATTGAGTTTCCAATCTACTAAGATAAGGTAGAGAGGATTGGGTAGAAAAAATGTTTTTGTGCTCTTGAAATATTATGTATACAAATATTTATATGCTAGAATTACAGGGAGAAGAGATACTGAAATATTTTCTTTTATGAAGTTGGTACTTTAAATAAATGCTTGCTTTTTAAACGTGAAAATATTACATTGACATTTAAATGACCAATGAGGTTTCTGGCAATTTTTTGTCCTTCTGACTTACCCACTAGTGGGTAGATTAGTGAAACTATATATAGCAATATCCAAACTACTTTTTCATTCTCTGACAGTGTATAATAAATGTGTTCAAAGCTTTGAGTTGCAGGCTGTGTTTAAATGAAGATATTCTCTGCTGATGAAATAATTGTATACTCTAGTGAATAAGATATCTCGTTAAGCTCAACATGTATGAAATTGAAAAGTAACAGGGTATACTTAAACACTGTTAAATCCTGTCCAAATGCTCTGCCAGTAGGCCAATCCTTTTCCCACCTGCTCTCCTTAGAATCACAAGTCCCCTTCTTGTTCAACCCTATTTTACATTATTAGCCATTATAAGCAATTTCCTTCCTTATTTTTCTCTCAGATCTAATAGTAAATATTTGCTAATGGATGAAAGATATTGTATTCTTGGCACTTGGGCTGAATAAGAAAAGCATATAAAACTTCAATAAGGAAATAATGAACATTAATTATGTAGAGACATAAAAATTAGATTCTTTAGCAGCTTTACTGAAATATTAGTATATAACATGGAGTTTACCCATTTTTATTGTACAGTTCAATGGTTTTGGTACATTCCATTAATTTTTTAAATTGTGATAAGTAGTTTAAAGTTTACCATTTTAAGTATAAAATTCAATTTCTATAGCTTAGGCAATATTTGAGATGTACAGTGGTTTTAATACCATTTTTGGTACCCAGCTCACATGAACATTAAGTACACTACCATCCTCACTCTAGCAGGGATTCCCATCAGGTTTGGGTGAGGGCTAGTGGGTAGATGAGGAGATCTTCCCACATCAGAATCTTTGGGATTAAGGAATTTAAGAAATGTTTTCTAGGTGATTTTAATATGATGTGTGCACTCTCTTGGGGGAAGGGTTTTCTTTCCATCCATATACAGCAGTTTAAAAGGCACTAATTAATATAATACACCCTCAACCCCAATATAATTAAAAATCCTAACTCACTATACTAAGAGATGGAAGAATTTGATTTCCACCTATATAAGACAAATTTCTATAAATTTTTCACTTTGAACATTCACTAAAAGAGATTTGTAGTCTGTAGTGCACATACATACTTGAACTGCAAACATGTTTTATAGTTTATATTATGCATTTTCACATAGCAAGGTATTGAACAGAAGATTTATTCCATATTGAATCTAGAATCTTCCTAATTGTTATATTGGCATGGATGGAGGTAAACATAGCAAGCTCACAAACCAAATTATGGTAATTAAGGAAGTTTTGCAGATTTAGACTTTTAATAACTATAGAGTTTATATACAGAGGGATATAAATGCTGATCCTTTATAAATTCTTACTGCCTAGAGCATGTGTATTCAGGTGTGTGCTATACTATATATGTGCTGTTCTTTCTCTTTATATAACTCAATACTTTTCTCTTCCTCTTTTTATAACTCCTGTAATTTTCTTTTATCTGTTTTTTTGTTTGTGGCTAACGTGTACCTAGAACTCTGTGGTTGGAACTAGCAGAGAAGGGTGCAGTTCTCTGCCTGAGATAGTGTGTGAAGGTAGAACATTCTCTTTTAATGAATTCCATAGCATGGAGACATCTCATTAACCCCCTTGTTCATGTAATCATTCCTGCTGACTATTAACAGTTAATAAATACTTAAGGTCAAGGCCAATATTCATTTCATGTTACTTCAACTGTGGATTGTGTTTCTGTTCACATTTACATCAAGATTTTCCTTGGAATTTAAAAAGATTTGTATGTGAGAAAAATCATCCCACTCATATAAAACCTGTGGAGTGATCATTCTCCATATTCTCTATTCCTGAGAGTTAAGCTGTGGGTTTTCTGAATCTACCACTGGAAATATTTCAAAATGGGTAATGGCCAACCTCTGAAATTTAGACTTAAGGAAATGAATATTGGTGCTGAAGTTACTTCTTAATATTGATTACAGTTGTTTCCTTGATGGTCAGTATCCCTTCTCACAAGCCTGGGAGGTGCTTCTTGAGTTTAGTACTTGATCATCTTTGTTGCATGCCTCTGGTGAGCCCTGTGTCTGTAATATAAAGTGTGTTGACGAATATAAAGTGGCATGTTCCACTGTCAAGTGTAGTGTCATCTTCTTCCCTCCACCCCGAACTGATTGGCATGAGACACACATACCATTTTGTCATTACCTTGAAAAAATACTTTGTTTTCATATACTTCAATTCCCAGATGTTGGGATATCACCTTATGTACCAGAGTTGCCTATCTTACTGTGCTACTTAAAAGAATAACATTAATAAATTAAGGTAAGTTACACTAATTTTGGATGTAGGATAAGATTCTTCAGAAAGATTGCTGACTTGGGAAATATCTAGCCTTTGAGCATTTACTTCTAAGAATCTTTATGAACAGTAAGTGGCAAAAACCTAAAACATCACCATTTTTTTCTCCTTTGCCTATTCCAACCCCATTTGTTTTGAAAATAAGAGACACAGTATTCTGGTGTAAAATTAACAGTAAAATTCAGACATATCATGTGCCTCAGGCCTTTATAGTCACTGAAGAGTGACAACATACATTTTTTTAAGTCTAAAATTTCTAAGAAGTTTTTCTTATCTATTATCTCCTAGGCTTTAAAATGGCTCTTCCCATTTATGTCTTACTAAGCTCATGCGCTGTCTTGTTTTCAAGTTGTTAGGGTAAGTGGCATTATATCACAGGCTTCATTACTCTATGCCCTTGTCTTCCAGAGGCAGTGTCTGAGGTCCCCTGTGATGCTTAGCCCATCGCCTCACGCTTGGGACCTGCAGCTGCTCCAGCAGCAAGCCTGCTCAATGGTGCCCAGGGAGCAGTTTCTGCAGCTTCAACACCAGCTACTGCAGGCAGAAAGGATAAACCAGCGCCTGCAAGAGGAACTTGACAATAGGACCTCTGAAATCAATACACCACAGGTTTGAGACTATTTTTCTCAAATAATAAACTCGGATTGCCTAATTTTACTTGTTCGTTTGAAAGTTAAACCAGTTTTAAGGTGGAGAGAGAAAAAAACACTGAAACTTCTGTCAGAGGATTACACATCACATGTTTTTACAAGTCCACGCAACTGTGGTGCTTTTTTTTTTTTTTTCAGTGTTATTTTAGAACTCTTGACTTATAAGCTGAGTAACTAAGTACTTTGGGTCTCCCTTGCACGTTTGTTATTGATCCCTTGAGTATAGTACACAATTCACCTGACATTCTTGTCTGATGCCAAATATATTCTAGGATATGTGCTGCTAATGGTGCATCCTGGGTTTCCTTATATCAGAGGGGTGCAGCCTGTTGAACCCCATGGAATTCATAAGTGGGGACTTTTTCACAACTAATAAAGTAGTAATCAGTGACATTTAGTGAATATAGTTAAGTTAAAAATAGTTTTTCAAAATAGATTATTTATGAAAATAAAGATCACTTTCTCCTTCCCTTTGAGTTATCATTAACCCAGCTCATTATCAGACATATCTTTGCTGTCTCAGTTTTCATATGTTATTTCTCTTCAATGCTTCATTCATAATTCTTTTTCAGAAATCTCCCAGGTCTGTAGTCCTGCATATTTAGTTTATTCAAAATTAGGAATAAAAGATACCTACTGTGTAGGATCCTAATTCTTTTTTGTCTTAGATGCTCATCTTATGTTTTCAAATATCTTGCCTTTCAGTTGACCTGTAATAAGGAATTTCCTGATTGGTTTTGTACCTCCCTCAAAGTGACTTTGCAAAGTCACATTAGCACTGTAATCACACAGTGGAGCAGTGCTGTTTCTTTCCCTGCTACTAGATAGCTGTGCTTTGTCATGATGTACTTCTGTCATCTCTTTTGTGCTTTAAAACCCACGTTTTACAAAGTATTCTACATTCTCTGTCAACTTCCAAATATTAAAATTAAATTCTTCACTTAAAATTAAATTTGTGGTGTCAGGGTTTTAGATAAATACTCTGACTCTTTGTTGTAGAATTAAATTGCAAAAACTTGACCTCAGTTTCTAATGGACAGTTTAAACCAAATGATTGGGCTATAATTCTAGTCATTACTCTCTCACATACTGTTTTGAAAGCTTGCTATTCCCAACTTACTCCTACAAAAATAAACAATACCCTTTTTCTCTAATAACTTCACAACTAGGCAGACCAAAAACTGTTAAGATTTTGGTATATTAAAAAAGAAATTCATCCATCCAGGCAGGGTGGGCTATTGTAATGCTCTGACTAGCATGCTGCTGCAGGTTCTTCCATTTCTGGTAACTGAGCCACAACTAATTTTAAGAGTAGAGATTATTAGAATCTGCACGTTGTCTCTGTGAGTGGAATGATGTGATTTCTTCTGCTTTTGTGTTGCTTTGCTTGCCTATGTAACGTTATGTGTGTGCTTTTAAAAGTTGCTTGCATTATAAATGTGCAATTTTAGACATTCCCCCTCCCCCCATAATCTTGACATCAGGGTGAAGTGTACCACTTGCCTTCTTTCTCTAGGCCTTGCTACCGGAGCAGCGAGCAGTGCATGCAGATTCCTACAGAAGGATTGGGCACCTGTGAAAACTGGGCTGCTATTTGATGGCATTTCTTACCCTGGCAGATACTCAAATGCACACCTACACCCATAACACACCTACACCCATAACACACACACGCACACACACACATACACATATTCACACATATAAGCTGAGAAATGTTTGGGGATCGAGTGCTCTTTTAAATTATTATTTATTATTATTGTTAAACCTTTACAGTATTATGCCTCTTATTTATGTAGAAATGACAGATTTTGTGAATCAAATTCACAAATTTCAGCTTGTTACAAATAATTTTATTTATGCCATGTTAAGAGTGTGGATTTGAGATTCTTGAAAGGATGTATTCAATATATTTTCTCATTCCATATGCTGTAACTATTTTTTAACAAAAGGTACTACTTTTATATATGGAATTTGAAGAAAATCAGGGTTATTTATACTGTTTTGTATAATATGTATGATACTTTTTTTGACAGGAAAATTTTGATGAAGCAATAAAATAAAATTTAAATAAATGATTGCCTTTGTTTTTCCTCATTCCCCATTCTTGCCATGCTCCATATTCTTCAAATTATTATGGGGTTTTGTTTTCTTTGTTTTAAATGACAGCCTTTGTTTTTCCTTATTTCCCACTCTTGCCATGCTCCATATTCTTCAAATTACAATGGGATTTTTTTTAAGGCAAGTGGAAATCAGGCATTTTTCATTTATATTTTAACTTTTAAAAACTATAATATCCTTTAAAGTATAGGATTAGATTTTTTTAAAAAGCTATATGTCCTCAAGGCCTGATTTCTTCAAATTTGCTTTGCATCAAATTTTTGAAAATGAAATTGTAGTAGGTTTAGTTTTTTGTTTGTTTGGATAAATGTTTTTATATAATATCCAAACAAATGTTGGTTTTCAATTATGTTTGATCATTCTGCATGCTTTTTAAAGGATGCCTTTTTTCAGAATATTTTAAGAAGTAGGTTATGCTGTCAACTGTGGACAACTGAGTTTTGCTTAGACATTTGAAATACCTTCTGAAGTCTTCCAAAAACCTTCTAAAGATTTCTGAATTCCTTATGTGGACATTTTGGGAATGGGGGACTATGACACATTCTCTCTTTAGGCCTCTCTGCTCTCCAAAACCCGTACAGAACAATTCATCACTGTTAAAAGGAGAGGAGGAAAGGCCAGGCTTTTTTCCCTCCCTCTTTCATGTAGGAGTTGTTTGTGGGGAGAAGAGTCTTGATTTTAAGTCTTCTGACCATAAACCCATTCTCCAGTTCAGACATTTGCTTTACATTGACATGTCGTGTTGGGAAAAACAGATGAATAAAATAATTGGCAGAGGCTGATTACTATAAAAAAGAAAACATACACACCCTCCCAGTAATGAGGCATTTCAAAGAAAAAAAAAGGACGAATATTGCAATCTGATTGGAATTGTTAGGTAACCCTAAATAAACCCAGTTTTTATTTTGTTACTTACCCAATCATTGCAAAGACCAATTATAGTAAGAAAAGTTGACAATCACCTTTTAATTTACTTTGGATACCAATTTTACTACACAAAGTATGTACAAGTATTGAATTTTGGGTTTTAAGAATTTTTCTCTATCTCAGGGGAAGATGGTAACATAGGTAAGTTTATTTTATATTTATCTTTGACTCTCTGGTAGGGTTACTTTTCTAATAGTGCAAGCCATGCAGTGTTCAGAAATCCCATTGTATCAGAAATTCACCCTCTGTTACAAAGACACACATTTGCTGCCCTTTCTCTGGGCATCTTGTGGGGAAAATAAACTTTCATTGTGGCATGATTTTTAAATGAGAATATGCTTTTTTCTTCCTTCAGGAAAACCAAGAACTTGTAACTATCATGGAAGAACGAATGATGGAAGTGGAACAGAAGTTGAAACTGGTGAAAATGCTTCTTCAGGAGAAAGTAAATCAGCTCAAAGAACAAGTGAGCCTCCCAGGTCATCTCCATATATCCACCTCACGTTCGGTTTTTAACTCAGTTTTTTATTACTCTTTTGCCGCTAAAAATAATTCAACTTTTGTTGTCTAATAAAGGCAAATTCTACTGTAAATCTACCAGAAAATTCTTGATTCACTCTCCTCCATACTACTACAAAACTGTAAATTCTATATTCTATGTTATTTTTTTCCCAACACTCTTTTAAGATGTTTTTTTCCTAATTTTAACATTGGTTCACAGCACTGCATATGATCCAGAGATGTGAGTTCACAGCTCTTCAGATATGTTACCAGACCATACCCCCTACTAAAGCAGCCAAAATCTTCCACCAGTGTCTGTTGAACCCCTCCCCACTTTGCTTTCCACTTCCCTCCTTCTTCCCTTCTGGTATTCTCAATTTTATGGTCAGATTTCTAGGGTTTATTTGCCTTACCCTTTGTTTTGATTCCCTGCATCCCACATATAAATGAAACTATCCAGTGTTTCTCTTACTCCTTTTGTCTTGTTTCACTTAACATAATCCCTTTAACATCATTCCATCTGTTATCACAGATGTTAAGGGTTCATCATTTTTAAATAACTAAGTAATATTCTATTGTGTGTGTATGTATATGTGTGTATATATCTATATCTCACATCTTTTTAAGCCACTCATCTGTCCTTGTGCATTTAAATTGCTACCATAACTTCACTGTTATAAATAGTGCTACAGAGAATACAGAAGTGTATTCGATTAGTGTTTCAACCCTTTGATTTAGTGATTTTGCATTCTTTGGATAGAGTGAAAAATCCTGGAATATATGGTAGATTTCTTTTTAATATTTTGAAGAACCCTTCACACTGTCTTCCCTAGGGGCTCGACCAGTCTACATTCTTACCAACAGCATTTGAAGATTCCTTTTTATCCACAACCTCTTCAACAATAGTTATTTTGGGTATTTTTTGATATGGGCCACTCTCACATGTGTGTGATATGTTATTTTTTTATTTGCATTTTCCTGATGAGTGGTGATGATTAACATTTTTATTATGTGCCTGTCGGTCATATGTCTTTTTGAAGAAGTATCTATTTAGGTCTTTTCCCCATTTTTTTAATTGGATTTTACACTGTTGTTGATTTGTATGCATTCTTTATAGATCTGTAAATTAGCCCCTTCTCAGATGAATGACATACAAATATTTTTTCCCCATAAAATGAAGTGGGTCTTCATTTTAATGATAATATTTTTGCTAAGGCATGTGTTTATTTGCTTACAGTAACTCATCTGAACCTAAAGCATTTCTAATGAGGTTCAGCAACTCAAATTTGAATTTTTACAGATTTTTTTTCTCCCCCAAACAGGAAGTGTTCATATGTAAATTGGAAAAATTATATTGGCTATAATAATGAGGGATAATAAGTGAAACTTTAACTTTGCTTTTTGTAACAGCCATGACAAGTTCAAAAAAATATGTATAACATACTATAGCTAGACCTGCAAAAGTTGTGCTCCTGAACGGCAGTCTGGACCCTGAATTCTAGGAACAATAAGCAGCCTGATCCTTTTGACTTACTGGTAGTCATCATGGCCTCATTGTTCCTAAGTTATTTGTGCATCCACTGAAGAGACATGCAAAAAGGATTACTTATTCTAAAAGAGTAGATTAAAATAAACTGGTGGGATGAGGCCAGGCATGGTGGCACATGTCTGTAAACCAGTGCGGTTCAAGTTCTGCTGGGGGCACATAGCAAGACCTACCTAGTTCCAAAAAAATATAGCTAGGCGTGGTGGCATGTGCCTGTAATTCCAGCTACCTGGGAAGCTGAGGTTGGGGATTGCTTGAGTCTGTGGTACCCCAGGCAATGTGAGCCTGTGGTTCCACAGGCAAAAATAGCGAGACCTAGTCTCAAATAAATCAATAAGTAAATAAAATAATAAACTGGTGGGATGTGGATGGAAGGAGGGTGTCACAGTAGTGACCCAGCCTGCTTTTCTGGACATATAAAGCCTAAAAAGAATAATCTCAAGAGAGGGTCTTAATGCAGAGGTAGATAGAAACGTTCTTTTTTCTTTTCTTTTCTTTTTTAGTTTTGTTAAGAGACTAGTCTCGCTATATTGCCCGGGATTGTCTCAAACTCGCAACTCAAGTGATCCCCAGCCTCAACCTCCCAGGTAACTGGGATTACGGGTGTGTGCCACCATGCCTGGCTATTGAACTTTCCTTTTTCATAAGAAAAGGAAAGTTTTTTTTTTTAATGCAAAGGATGAAAACAATAAATGTACAATAAATATTCTTTCAAAACAGTAAGTTGTCATGAATAGGCAGCTCAAGCATTTGTTAAGAACAAAGTTAAATAATTCCCACTAGATACATTACAAAAGTTTTTGGTATTTTTAGAGAATGAACATAACAATAATGACTAATCTATTTAAGTTAAAAAAAAACTCATCTTTGAGTCTTCAACTATCAATCTGTTCATTAAACAGTTTTGAATAACTGGATTTGCTCTACTTATATCCCTTACACCAGATCTGATGTTAGTGTTGTCTTTAAAAATATATTTGGTAGAAGCCATTTGCCTTTGTAACAACTGTCCTAATGCCAGATATTAAATTTAAAAGAACTACAGAAATGAAGATGTTTCTGGTTCTGTTTCTAGCTCTGCAAGAATACAAAAACAGATGCAATGGTGAAGGATTTGTATGTTGAAAACGCCCAGTTGTTGAAAGCTCTGGAAATGACCGAACAGCGACAAAAAACAGCAGAGAAGAAAAATTACCTCTTAGAAGAGAAGATTGCCAGCCTCAGTAACATAGTTAGGAATCTGACACCAGCACCACTTACTTCTACACCTCCATTGAGGTCATAACTAAGCCAAAGGATAAACTTATATATTTATGCACTTTACTGAAATGGATGGGACATCTCAGAAGGTTCCCCTAACTTTTTTTTTAAAACTCTGATAAAAAAAAACAAGTGAACAATAAATAAAGAAACCTCTGATGGCTTCAAGTTAAAGCTGAACTAAAACTTCCAGCAACAGAATTGGAGTCTCCAGTCTTTTTCCTAGTTTTATGAAAAAGATTCTTAGAGTTGCAAATTCACAAATTAGAAGTATCCCCCAGTTGTGAATTTTTAAAATATATTGTAATAGCTTTTGAGAAGCTAGACATATAAAAACAATTTAAGAGCCTTAGAACCTCAGTTTTGAATGAGTTTTTTTTTTTTAAAAATCACTTATATACAAATTTAATCTGTTCTTTACAGATATTTTGATTTGGAGATCTGATTAACTGTTTTGAACTTTATTTTTAAAAAATTTTATGTTTTCTTAGATGTTTAAGTACTGAGAAGTGATTCTGTTCCTAATAGTTTTGGTCTTTTGAATTATATGTAGACTTTTTGTTTGATAAGGAAATTAGCCAGAATCCACAGAACTCACCTTCTTCTAACACCTTTGACAGTATTACCACTCTTAGATGTTAAACTATTTTACTTAACTGAACTGTTAAGTAATGTTAAAACTTTACTTTTTTGAAGAGTCTTTTTTTTTCCTTCTCAGAAGTTTCACTGGGAGCTTGCCTTCGAGGAAATGGATAAAGCCACATTCTTAAAGCATTTGAACTATAGGGAAAGCACTAAATAAACCACTTAGGGTAAATGGCTAACCTTAGAGCGATGAGAGAGATAAGCTAAAGTCTTGGAGTTCATGAACTTACATTTGGAGTTGCCTCAAGAACTCAGGGAATAATGCTTTAAACATCTTCCTGAAATACTGTAGGGCCTCTTTAAGAATTTAAAATTATAGACTGTGACCTTATTTATTTGTCTTATATTTACAGCTATTGTGGGATTTTTATTTTTTACATTGTTAGTGAGTTTTCTGAAGAAATTCTTATTTTGGAATTAAAAAACCTCTTCTAACTTACAAGGAGTTTTTATTATTTGCTTAACATAGGTTTCTTTACACCTCAAATCTGATAGAATTTTTTACAGTAATAAGCACAGCATGCCAGCTGAGATAAAGAAAAATGAAAATGGACTTTCCATTCAAATTGAAGACCAGAAAACATTTTAGATTGATAACATTTTCCCACCAAATAAAATCTCTGCTTCTAACCTACTTCTACCAGCAATTGCTAGAGGTTTTTCGTCGGTACAGGACACTAACAATACTTATCACAGCCACTCTTTTGTTTTCATGGGAGAGTAGTTAGATCAGAAAAAATCGCTTTGATGTATTTCTGAAAAGCCACGTCCGTGGATTTTCAGAGGATTTAATCGCAAAATCAAATACTGTTTTATATGGCAGAAACAGGCTGCATAAGAAATCATATAATGTCATTTTCAACCTCAACAAATAATTTGCATCAAGGAACTTTAGGATTCCTCACAACCTAACCATCTGCCCATAGTTCCATATGCCAACAAATGGGTCTTCCTTATAAGAGCCCTGACAAAAACATGGTCATTTGTGGGACTGGAAGTTCACACTTAGGAAATGGACCTTTTCATCTTTGGATACTTTTATCAGAAAGTTTTGATTTCCTACTGGAAAAAGAATTTTAATCCTTCCCTTTCATGCCTTCCCCAGTCTTTCTCCACTGAAAACATTCTATAAACTCAAGTACTTGTCTAGAATTGGCTTTAGCATAGTCTTTTTTTTTTTCCACATAAAACTGTAGATAGGGCTAGGCTAAGACTGAAAAGCATCTCTGGTGTATTGTGATACACTTCAAGTTATTCAAGGTTATTATCACAGAACTGAACACCAAGCATTTGTCTCAAATAGCAGGCTTAACATAGGATCATATGTTGTACTTCTAAATTTTTACATTTTGAAATATAGATAATTTTTTTCTTTTAAATATGTGTTTAAATGTATATAAAATGCTGTATAATGAATGTAAATATGACTTTCTGGAAAGTTTGAGATTACATTTAGAAGTCCTTAATCCAAAACTCGAAATGCTGCTCAAATGAAAGTTAATTTAACCAGCATCTAGGTGCTTAATTTCTTGCTTTACCACATTTACAAGATTGGGGGGAAAAGAACATGAAAAATACATATTTTAAATGTGTTCATTTGTGCAGCAGTTTATTTTTATAGAATAGTTCAGATTGTGAATTTAACTGGCAGTTTATAAGATGGTTTATAGCATAAAGAGATTAAATTTAAACTTTAAGTGTTTAGATTTTAATTTCAGACTTTATAATAATCTTTTAAAATCACTGGCTATGTATTAGTTTATAGGCATGTGGCTGTTTATTAAAAGCACTCATTAAACTTTATTTTGATGTCTTAAGAAAGTTTTGAAATTAATCCTAGAAGATGGGGTCTTCATTGCAAGGCAAGAGAATCAAGTTGTCCTTTGTGATAATTAGTTATGCTAAAAATGGAAATGGTGCTCTATTTTGCTTTCTTCTGCTCTCTAAGATACCTGAACTCTTAAGCTATAATTTGTGCAAGGAGAGAAGTAGGAGTAGAACCAGCCACAGTATTTATTTTTCTAAAACTGAAAATCAGATTTTAAAAATTATTTTAAATATCTATTTCAGATGCTTTAAAGGCACTGCTCATGTATTTAATCTTAAGGATACTTTACAGAAATAGATTATAAGATAATTTGCCTCCAGGGTAGAAGAGGAGCTCAGAGTTCTTTTACTTCAATAATGAAACAATACCCAGGGCAGATATTATTGTAAGGAACTTTGTTTTTAAGAGTGAATAAGACTTTATGGTGGCACTAAACATGTGGGAATGGACTTCTTGTGATTTTGTGTTGCAACTGTCAGCATCTTAAAGGTATTTCCAATCAAGTCAAGACTGAGTGCTTTGTAATCCTATTAAGCAAGTCTTGTTTTGAATGGATTATCAGTAATGACTTACTGGAATGAAATAATAATAAAAGTAATGCCAAAAAATCAAGACAAAGCTGAATAACCAAAGCTTTCCACACTTCAGACATTCATTTGGTCATATCTGGACCTATTTGACCATTTCAGCAGTGTATAAATGATGAGAAATACAGTTTAAGACACAAAGTTTTGAGCTAATGTGCATGGATAGCTGTTTAATAATCCAAGTTAGCGTACTCTTTTTTTTTTTTTTTAATGATTTAGGTTGAAATTATTTTATGGGAAGGCATATCACAGCATGATTTAAGGGAACACTGATTTTTTGAAGGATGATCTGAGAACATCTAAACCCATCTCTAGGATTCTTTTCATATAAAATTCAATGTGTAGGTTTTTCTATCAACTTTGTATATTTCATCTTAGCCATTGTATCCTAGATAGGTTTTAATGTGAACTTAAAATGTATATAAATAAATCATTTTGCAAATATGCCTCTTGTTTTCTATATACCTTAGACTTGAATAAACAGTTTCAGTGTCTTATCATTGGTCTTTAGAGTGAAAGTTCAGAATACTGTGCTAAACAATCTACAAATGCAGAATCTCAGCTCCCACTCCAGATGTACTGAATCAGATTCTGCATTTTTAAAGACTCCCAGATGATCAGTATGTAGAACAATGGGGCTCCATTTTTTTTCCACAGTATGATGACTTTTACATCAACCAGCTTTGGTTTCCTATACCCTCAAATGGTTCACAATTTACTTCTGGAATCCTAATTTAACAGAGGTGAAGCTCTGCTTGGATTTTGGGTGCTTCAGGTGTGACTTTATTCCACTTTGCTGTCTTAATGGCTAACATGCATTTTCTAGTTGAAATTGCTTATGAACTACAGGCTTTATACAATTATAGGTACAGAAAGTTAATGCGCTAAATTAATATGCTAAATACTGAAATGTAAAGTGAAAATGTTGACCAAACTGCACATCTTTTCATGAATCTTCAAAGGTTTTATACCAACCTTACTTAGCCTTTATGAAGGAGAAGCTGTTATTATCCCATCTTTATAGATGAGAGAATGAATTTTAGCAATTTAAGACCACACAGAGAAGTAGGGGGCTCAAAACTTAAGGTCTAGTTTTGTCTGTATTAATATGTCCCAACACTTGTATCAGTTTCTACTTCAGACAATTAACATTGAAAGAATATTTACCATATCCACTGTGCCCTAAGATATAAAACATTGCTGGTATTCACAATCTGACTGGGATAGTATATATTAGACTTATACTCCAAAAATATATCCATACAGAAGACAGTCAAGTTTTGTTGATGGATTCCATGACACACTTAAGGAAGATTAATGTCCTTGGCTATTTTAATTCAGAGAATAGGACTTCACTAAGATTAGAGTAACCTATGTTTTATACACCATTATTCATTTTACATTAAATTCATACATTCAAATAAACCAGGTGTCCATTTTTCCATAATAATAAATTTTGTCTAGAAGACTAGAAATTTGACCTAAATTAAGCAAAAAGCATATAGTATATTGGTTAAAAAGTTTAGCCTATATAAAATGTGCCTTAAGTCACAAAATGTTTTCATTCATTGCTTGGTTTTGTCTCATTTGCAAATCAGAAAAAATGGCCCTTTTGTATTTTAAAAGGACAGGTTTATTAGCAGAAGGAGAAGGGAAGAAAGGCACCTGCATAGTCACAGGCAAGCGGTCTTGGGAAGAGCTGTAAAATATGACTCAAAAAAAAAAATTTTTTTTTGATACCAGGTTTCACTATTTTTGCCTGTGGAACCGCAGGCTCATGTTGCCTGGGGTACCACAGACTCAAGCAATCTTCAGCCTCATCTTCCCAGGTAGAAGATGCACATGCCACACCACACCCAACTATTTTTTGGGACTAGGTAGGTCTCTCACTTGTGTTGCCCTGAGCAGGACTCAAACTGCAATCCCTAGCCCCAGTCACTTCATAGGCTGAAGCTTACAGGCACATGCAATCGTGCCTGGCTAAAATGTGACCAATTTTAACAAATGAATGTTTTCCAGGTCTAGGCAGATAAAACCAGTTAAAATAGGTTCTCACCACTTCAAACCAAACTGGATCTGACCAGAGAAATTTTATTTAGAGTGGTTGAAAACAGCTCTGACGAGCTAAAAACAGGTAGAAAGCTGTTCAAACCAGTTCTTATAGCTTCAAACTCATCCAAATTGCTTCTGACAGGGTCAAAATGGTTCCAAAAGGTTCTGACTGGAGAAAATTGGTTGATTCTCACCAAAAAAAAAAAAAAAATTCTGACTCTGACCAGAGAAAACCAGCTTAATACAGTTCTGATTAACTCGAACCAGTTCTGACCAGTTAAAAAGTTTAGCCTACAGCTAAATATGGTTCAAAAACAATTCTGCAACAGTTCAAACTGATCCTGACCAGACAAAATCAGTTCAAACCTTGTTTATTTTATATCTCATTGATATGTCACTGGTGAGAATTGGAATGTTAGACACACACTGATGAGTATTGTCTTTCTGATGTATGGTCCCATGATCACTCCATGGTGCCATCTATTTCTCTTGTCACCTTTTCAAGTCTGTTTTATCTTATGGCTGCCCTGCCTTCTTTGGGGGGTCACTTACTTGTACAGTTGTTCAGTGTCTTTGTTATCTTTGGAACTTAAGTGTGTTAGACAACAGAAGTTTTGATTCTGTTTTTTAATCCAACATGCTTGTCTGCATCTTCCTATTGTTGAGTTTAGGCCATTAATGTTTAGGGTGATTATTGATGTGTGGAAGTGAATTTCTGAAGATTATTTGAGAATAGCTTGTTTTTCCTCATCTGGGAAGGAGAACTTTGCAGGATAAAGTTTTTTTTTTTTTTACTAGGTCCCCCTATAATGCCTAGGGTAGTCCCAAACCTGCAGGCTCAAGTGATCCCTAGCCTCAGCCTCCCAGGTAGCTAGGATTACGGGCATGTGCCACCAAACTCAGCTACTTTTTAAAGACTAGGTCTCAGATCGGGCATGGTGGTGCATGCCTGTAAGCAGCAGCCTAGGAAACCATGGCAGAGACCAGGGATCGTGATTTGAGTCCCACTCGGGGCAACGTAGTGAGACCTAGTTCCAAAAAAAATAGCTGGGCGTGGTGGCATGCACCTGTAATACCAGCTACCTGGGAAGCTGAAACTGCGGATTGCTTGAGTCTGTGGCACCACAGGCAACGTTAGTCTGTGGTTCCCCAGGCAAAAATAATGAGACCTAATCTCAAAAATAAATAAAGACTAGGGCTCCCTATGTTGCCCAGGGTAGTCTCAAACCCATGAACAATCTCTGGCCTCAGCCTCCCAATGCTGGGATTACAGGCGTGCACCACTGTGCCCAGCTCAGGATAAAGTATTTTTCACTGACTTTCTTTGTCTTAGAGTTTTTTTAATATGTTACTCTAGTTTCTTTTTGCTGGTAGTGTTTCTTCAGAGAAGTTTCTTAGAACCGTTTTCTATTTATTTTTAGCTGGTCAGAACTGTTTACAACCAGTCCAAAGTTACCCTAGATGGTTTTTCTTTATATGTATTTTTATTTTTTTTATTTTATTTTATTTTTTTTTCATTTATTTATTTTTTATTTTTTTATAATCAAATAGTTTATATATATATACATTTCATATCTGGTTTTTCTTTATATGTAGTCTGTTTTTTCGCCCTGTCAACTTCACTATTTTTTCTTTGTCTTTGACACTTGGAAACTTTACTATGTGTCTTGCTGTATGTTACCTACCATTAGGATAGATTGGTGTTCTTCTAGCTTCTTGTATGTCTTTTCATATCCTTCTCCAAGTTTGAGTGCTTACTTCAATCATTTCTTTGAAGAGTTCTTCAGATATCTTGCTTCTCACTTTTCCTGGGATTCCACTTATTTATATTTCCTTGGACATTTTAATATATCTTTTCCTCATGGTATCAGGTAATGCTCAGTGTTTCTTCATTCTTTTTCCTTCATATTGTTTTTTTTCCCCTTGTTTCTAGTAACTAATTATATATTTGAGATAATCAGGCCCAAGCATGCAGGTATATACATGCTCTGAATGTGAAAAATATTATGGGAATTCTAAACATCAAATTTTTTGAGACCTAATGGAACTGTGAATTTAACAGGGAAGCATATCTATGAGACATAGCTGAATGTTACTACTGAATGAATTCGAATTCTTAATAGAAGTTCCAGGAACATGAAATCTTTTGAGAAATATGTGAATCATAAGGAAGAAATTTGTTCTTTCTGTGCCTTTCATTTTACTGCCTTTTCTTCTTCCTTTTCTACTGCTTTTTGGAACATTTTTTCCAAAGGCTCATAGTTTGTTTTGACTATATTCCATGTCTTCAACATGTCTTCACATTCCTAAATTTTCTGAATTCTATCACTTTCACCTCTACTAAACTACAGGCTAATGTGGTCACACCAGGTAACTTATCATGTCAAACTCTTTAAAATTCCCCTCTGACCACAACTTTCTGTTCATGCCTTCCCATTTCCTCACTTCACAGAATCTGCTCTTTGTCTACATTGTTATTTCTAATTCCTCAATTCTAATCAGCCTGAGGTAAATAGCACCAGCAGCCAAAGGCAGAGGATCTTGATATTTAATGTCTTGTTCAGGCTTGACTAAATGCATGTTTAAGATTTTAAAGATATTAAGCTCTTTAAAGTAAGTTTAAAGATTTATTGACATGGGAAAATGCAAAGTCAGACTTTTTAAAAAATATATATTAATTCCCACAATTGTTGAGATTTTTAAAATATAGTTTACCCCTATCTGAAAGTAGTAAGTCCTATTTGGTAGGTTATCTTTTTGGGCTTTGGAATTCTAAAATATTTCTCCACATAAATCAATAGTAATAGCATTCCCAGGCACAAAAAATAACCTATCAAATCATCCCAAATAGGGACATTCTACTTTCAGAGAGTGGGAGAAACCTGTAGTGTGATATATGTCTTGTTTACCAACAGTTCATCTTCAATCATTCCTTCAATTCTGAGTTTTAAATTTTTACTAATCAATTGGTTTGTAGAATTTCTTCAAGTAGGTCTTTTCAGATCTCCAATCCTGTGTTCCCTTTAGTTGTTCGAGTTCATTACCCTTTCTTTGCTCTTTACTCTCCAGTCTTTATTGCCTTTTTTATGTGTTCAAAACGGTATAGATTTCTTAAATTCTATTTTTCCTTGGGTACTTTATTCTCTTAAATCCAACTGTGATCTGTATTGTTTGACTTTCAGGTGTATTATTGAGATTTAAATGCAGAACTCCTCTAAATTAGATTAACTTCTTTAATCTGCATTCTCTCAGTTTGTTTTCTATTATTTTTGTATGTATGAAAGAGTTTATTCTTCCAGTGACTTACTAGGATAGGGCATATAGAATTATACTTTCTGAGTTACTTCATGCTAAAAATGTCTTTATTCTCCTTGCTTTTGATTCACATTTTGGATAGATATGAAATTATAAACAAATTGATTTTCTCATTTATTTGAAGGGATTGGTTCACTGTTGTATTATAACAGGTCTTACTGATGATGAAATCTAATGTTAGCCCACTCCTAATTCCGTTATAATTGACCTTTGCTTTCTCTAGAAGCTTTTAGAATCTCTTATCCTTGATTGCCTAAAATTTCACATTGTCACATGAAATGTGGATCATTTTTTATTAATTTTGAGTGGTACTTGGTATACCCTTCAATTGGGAAATCCCTTTCCTTTATCTTTGTCAAAGTATGTTAGGTTTTGATGATGGCCCATTTATCTATTATCTCTTTACAAAAACCACATTTTCAGGATATTGGGCCTCTTATACAGAGCCTATTTTTCTTTCACATTTCCCATCTTATTCTCTTGTTTTATTTTCTGAAAGTACTGCTCAACTTTCCTTTGTTCTACATATTAAATCTTTGATTTGCAAGAGGTCTTTATTGCTTTCTGGTGGTTTCTTTATTCACGGTATTTTGTTGACTTAATGAAGACATCATTTCTCAAATTTATTTGTAAATGGCAATAAACATTATTGCTTAAAATGTTTTGAATTATTAATTCAATTAAATTAATTGAAATCTTTTTAATTTAATTTAATTAATTTAATCTTTTGAATTATTAATTTTCTTGAAGGTCTGTTTTCTTGTTTATCTTGCTGTCTTTCATGCTGCAATTTCCTAAAATTTCTAGTAATCTTTGGTAGCATATTTATATTTAAAATGATACATGAGATTAAAAAAAAAAAAAAAAACAACAGAACATGGGCATCAGGGCCTACTATCTGGCAGATTTCCCTGTGAGATGAGTTCACTGTTTTGTTGCAGGATCTAGAAATTTTAGCATGCCAAATCTTTGTTCTAGGGCCTTCAATTTTTCTAAGGACAGAACTCCCTAATTTCTTTCTGGGGGGAATAGGTAGGTACCTAGCTGCCTGAAATTCTATCAGGGAAAATAGTTTAACACAATTAACGCCTATCGTTAACTTCACATTTCTTTCCTAAATTCCTTTATTAAGCCAGATATTTGTGACTCTCAAGCTTCTCCTAGGTCAGCTGTATGTGCTTTCACATGAATTTAACTGCACCATCTTCTGTCCTGATTTGTTTAATATCTTTACCTCTTTCCACATCAGCTCAATCCCATCTCTCTCTAGTTGTATAATGATACGGTGTCTACTGATGACCTATCTTGTGTTCTCATAATTATGAGTTTATTCCCCACTATTTTTTTTTAAGAGACTAAGTCTCGCTATGTTGCCCGGGGTAGTCCCTAACCCACAGACTCAAGTGATCCCTACCCTCAGCTTCCCAGGTAGCTGGGATTACAGGTGCGCACCACCATACCCAGCTATTTTTTGTGTGTGTGTGTGTCTCAGTCTCGCTATGTTGCCTGGGGTAGTCGCATACCCACGAACTCAAGTGATTCCTAGCCTCCACCTCCCAAGTAGCTGGGATTACAAGTACATGCCGCCATGCCCGGCTGCTCCCCACTATTCTTTTATTGTCAATAAAGTGGAATTCCAATAGGGAGAGGAAATATATTTATGTCTCCATATGGCACAGGACATTTATATCACTTCCATTAACACTTTGCTTCCTGTCTCTAACCACATGAATTCTACTTATACTGATTTCTTAAAAACCTTTTTAAATAAATGTATTTTTTATTCTTTCAAGTCATTGCTTGCACTGTAACACCTAAAGATTACTGCATCAGAGAAAAGGGTCGACAGAACCTATAAGAAAGTGATACACAAGATAGGGACGAGATGATACAGGGAAACATCTCACAGGACATGAAATGGATGTAAAATGTTTTGGCAAGAGAGAGTATCTATCAAATGAGAATAATAGATGACCGTGCTAAAAGACCAGTGAAATACTTAGCATCTATTGAGACCAGGAATATTTTGCTTCAATTTTCATCTGGAGTCTAGGAGATCATCTTTACAGAGGACCTTTGTATTAGTAGAAGTAAAATCGCAAAGAAGAAACAGTGGCATGGCTTAGATGGAACAGAAATGGTGTTTCTGAGTATTTCTTGGTTTTCACATAGTATAGAAGAGATATTTCCAAATTAGACTTCCCATAATGGATGCCTTGGGTAAACTTTTACTGAGTTGTTTAAAAAAAATAAGATACTATTAGCAAAATAAAAATTGATATTTGCAAATAATAGTTAAAAGTTGGCTGGGCATGGTGGCGCATGCCTGTAAGCAGCAGTCTAGGAAACCGTGGCTGGAACCCGGGATTGCGGTTCCAGTCCTGCTAGGGGCAACGTAGCGAGACCTAGTTCCAAAAAAATAGCTGGGGGGTGGCGGCGCATGCCTGTAATCCCATCTACCTGGGAAACTGAGGCTGGGGATCTCTTGAGTCTATGGTACCCCAGGCAACATGAACCTGCGGTTCCATGGGCAAAAATAGCGAGACCTAGTCTCAGAAAAAAAAAAAAAAGGTAAAGTTGAAAGTGCCTGAAGGTAAGGCCCAATTTTGGAAGATAAACATTTCCAGGGCTAGGAAAAAAAAAAAAAAAAAAAGATACGGAAAGACCAAGAAAGGGAGGCAATGAAGTCAAAGGCCAGTACTGCCAAGAATAAAAGATTCATTTTGGCTAAGTGAGGGTTTTAGAGAAGATCTAAATCTAGGCAAAAAATATATATGTGTGAATAAGAGCTAAAATTAGGGGCACCAAATCTCCCATTTGACTTCCTTTAATCAAACTTGTGATACCAACTCTCTACATTATTTGAGAGGATGATTCATCAGACTTTGTGGGAGTTTAGGAACCAAACACAACAGCTAACATTAAACATTTATATTTTCAGAGCTGTGCATATATTACATATGTTTATCCTTCATACAAAACAACTGAGACATCTGTCTTAAAGGGTATTAAAGAATTTTTCCTCCCAGACTATAAGAGCAAAATTTTGGAAGCCAGAAAAGAGTTATAGATGCTAGCATAATTATTACCTCTTCCTGTAACAGACTAAGTATATCTTATTACATGAGCAATAAAAGTGGTTGGAAGGTAGAAGTTTCTCTCCTTTTTAAGAAAAATTTTAAGAGCTTCATATGTTTGCCTTACTTCCATTTGGCCTTTTCCTTGCACAACCTGTATTAGTTAACCCTTTAAACTTTTATGGGCTTCTGTACTGAAAGAATTCACATTTTTGTAGTGACCATCTTACCCAAAGCACTATATAGATTCATTAAAATGTTTATGAAAGTTTTAATAGCATTCTCCAAAGAAATGAAACAAATACTACTAAATAAATTGAACAAAAGACCCTTAATAGACAAAACCGTTCCAAAGAGATATAACACTCCCAGACTTTAAATGATACTGTGAAGCTATAGTAATCAAAACAACATGGTAGTACAGACATACAGACATACAGAACAATGGAATAGAATTAAGCCCAGAGATAAACTCACACTATATGAATTTGTCTATAACAAATGAACCAAAAGCATACAAAAGAGAGTCTCTTCAACATATGGTACTGGGGAAACTGGGCAGACATATGCAAAAGAATAGAATTAGTCCTCTATTTCATACCACACACAAGTTAATTCAAAATGAACTAAAAACTTGGCTGTAAGGTCTTGAACTATAAACTATATAGAGAAAAACAGGTAAAATACTCCTATTTGATTTCAAAGAGTCTTTGGGTACTCAACTCCAATAGCAAGGAAAACAAAAGCAAAAATATAAAAAACAGGACTACATCAGACTAAAAAGTTTTTGCATAGCAAAAGAAACTACCATAACAAAAAGGTACCTTACCACATGAGAAGGTATTGCATATCATACATCTGACAAGATGATGTCAAAGATCTACAAAAAATCCATACATTCAACAAAAAGAAAACAGACCACTCAATCTAAAAATGGGCAGAAGAGCTAAACAGACACTTCTCCAAAGAAGAAATACAGATATAGCTAAAGCCACATGAAAAAATGTTGAACATCACTTATTTGAGAAATGCAAATTTCTCAAAAGCACAATGAGATTATCACCCCACTCCCTTAAGAATGACCTGTTTAAAAGATTAGAAACATTGGGACTATCAGCATTGGCAAGGGTGGGCAGAAAAAAGAACCCTCATGTACTGTTGGTGGGAATATAGATAGGTTCAGCTCTTATAGAAAACAACATGGAAGTTTCTAAAAATATTAAAATAGATCTACCATATAGCCCAACAACTCTACTCCTAGGTATCTACCCAAAGAATACAAAAACATTAATTTGAAAGGATATGTATATGTCTATGTTCATTGCAGTACTATTTATAAATAGCCAAGTTATGGAAACAACCTAAGTGCCCAAGAGCAGATGAGAAGATTAAGAAGATGTGGTATATATATAGTGTTATAAACCAATGTTACTTTGTTTAATTTTTTTTTTCTTTTTTTTTTTTTGAGACTAGGTCTCCTTATTTTTGCCCATGGAACCGCAGGCTCACGTTGCCTGAGGTACCATGGACTCAAGCTATCCCCAGCTTCAGCTTCCCAGGTAGCTAGGATTACAGGTAACTGGGCGAGCCACTACACCCAGATATTTTTTGGGACTAGGTCTCGCTGTGCTGCCCCAGGCCGGACTCCAACTGCGATCCCCAGACCCCACTGCAACTTGTTGCTTACAAGCAGGCGCCACCGCGCCTGGGCTAAAAGAAATTTTTTTTTAATTTTAATTAAAAATATTTTACATGCTTCTATGAAGAGAAATCTTAGATCACTTAAGAGTTTAAGAAACCAAGGCCAGGCATGGTGGCTCGTGCCTGTAAGCTTCAGCCTATGAAGCGGCCGGGGCTAGGGATCGCAGTTCGAGTCCCGCCTGGGGCCCGTAGCGAGACCTAGTTCCAAAAAAATAGCTGGGTGTGGTGGCGCGCACCTGTCATCCCAGCTACTTGGGAAGCTGAGGTTGGGGATTGCTTGAATCTGTGGTACTCCGGGCAACGAGAGCCTACGGTTCCACGGGCAAAAATAGCGAAACCTAGTCTCAAAAAAAAAACAAGGAAAAAAAAAAAAAGAAACCACTGTCTTTGATGTAGAATCTGCCATTAGATTTAATTTTTTTGGTAATAATGGTTTTACATAATGCTGATATTTTAACATTTTTACAACTTTTAAAAATGAACACATAACAATAAAGATAAATATTTTTAAAGAAGAGAAATCACCTGTATGCCTATTACCTTACTAGAATAACTTTATTTTTGTCTATTTCCTTCTACCTAAGTGACATAAAAATGTAGGACTGAAAGACACTTTGGAATCAACTAATGTAACTTTTTCACTTTCATGATAAAACCAACATACAGACCTTACTGTAGGTCTGTAAGCCCAGACCTTACTGACACTTTTAAGAGAAATTTTAATGCCTAATTGGTAACAATTGTTTATAAGACATGAGTAATTTCCTAATTGTTGGAATTTCTCCAATGAGAACAACTGCAAGGGAAAAAGTCTCTCTTTTATGTAATACAGTATTAGCCTCATCAGAAGCAATGACAGTGAATTACAGCTATAAAATTTGAATTCCTTAATTAAAAAAAAACCAGAAGACCAGAAATTTCTAGAAAACAGATGTGAATTTAAAGTCTCCGGAGTTAAGAATTCTGATTCAAAGTCGACATATGTCTGTGTCTTGCTGGTGATGCTGCCTACAGATTGTTGATTCTAGAATGCACCTTCCTTGATAAAAAGGCAAAATTATAGCTTTTAAGAAGAGCACTTAATTGAGGCCTTCTCTCTACTGTAATTTAAAGAATTGAAATAGAACTGAAAAAGGGCAGTACTTTGAAGAGAACATGGATGGCTTTCAAAACAACTGTTAAAAGATCTGGACTCACATTATGGGAGTCTAATGCTCTGTAGTAGGAAAAGGCCCAAAATGGGAATAGGACATCAATTTTGATACTAATCTGTCACTAACCAGGAATATAACCTGAAGCAAAATACTTAACTTTTCTACTTTTATTTCTATGTGAATAAAATGAACTTAGCCTTGATGATCTCAGAATTCCTTTTCAAACATAAAATTTTTCGATTCTCTCCACCACAAATGTGAAAGACATCCTGTAATTCAGTCTTTGGGAAAACCCCAGGTTAGAGGAACTGGCTTTATTAACAAGGTCCTAAGATCCTTTTGTTCTCTTATCCTGCTGAGGTAAGCTCTAGGCAGAAACCTGGCACGGCACTTCTTGGTGCCCCCTTTCCACTGTCTTGTCTACTTTATCTACCGCCTTCATACCCTATTTCAAACAAAAACCCTATTGTCTTTTTGTTTCATCACATTCAAGCTCAACATTGTAGCAATGGTCCTTCTATCTGAACTACAGGAACAAGTAACTGCTTCTCTAATTCTTCTGAGTATAATGTTATTTTAGCGGGTTCCATTCTGTTCTATTATATATTCACAGGAGTGATCTTGATTTATTTCAACTCGATATTTAATCTGTCAGTAAATCCTGACAGATTTTTAATCTGTCAGTAAATCCTGTTGGCTGTCTTTAAAATGTGTCCCAAATCTGACCACTTCTCATTTTCACTGCTGTAATCTTGAGTCTTAGCAGCTTCTGAGTGATTTTCCTGTTTTTGACCTTGTTTCCAACAAAGCATCCAAAGCAATTCAATTAAAATTATCATCATATGTTTCTCCTTTTTTTTAAGACTAGGTTTCATTATTTTTGCCTGGGGTACCACGGACTCAAGTGATCCCCAGCCTCAGCTTCCTGGGTAGCTGGGATTACAGGCACATGCCACCATGCTCAGCTATTTTTTGGGACTAGGTTATCCGAGCCACGTTATCCTAGCAGGTCTAGAATCCATGAACTCAAGCGATTCCCAGTCCCAGCCGCATTCCATAGGCTTGTGCTTAAATGCACATGCCACCGTACCCAGCTTACTTCTCCTTTTCTTAAAATGAAATTCCTTACAATGACTACAAGGATTTAGGAGGTCTAGGGATTATTACCTCTCTTACTTAATTTTTCATTGTGCTCCTTCTCTATTATGTTGATTTTACAGGTTCTCAGATTTAAGTGACTGCGCCTGTTCTTTCTGCCTGGAACTCTCTTCCTTCAAATAACCGCAATGACACTTTTTCCACTTTGTCAACTAACTGGGCTGTCTACTTCTCATGAACCTTTTCTGGTCTATCAGTCTAAAGTTCCAAATCCTGTCCTTGCAGCTGCACTGAGCACTTAGAATTATAACAGTATGTTTTATCTATTTTTCTTCCTATTGCATCTCTTTCTCACAAACGCCGGGAAGGATTCTTGTCTATCTTACTTATTGCTGCATCTAGGAGATCTAGAAAAGTGCCCAGCGAAGTGGGTGCTCAGTAAAATATTTGCTAACTATTGAATGAATTGTGAGAGTGCTGTACCAAGGGAGAACAGCAGGCAAAAACAGAGACAGATGCTAGGTAAAATGTCATGTTTGCCTGCTTATGGCAAAACAAAATTTGACTATGTTCCTATGCTTATGTAGAAGAAAATTCCTTGTCTTACATTGCTTTTTATTTCTCATAAAATATGTTCAATCTCAAGGACATCATCCTTTATTAAAGCCTTAATCTGGCCACTATGAGATGGATCCCATTTTCCTTCCTAAATATTACCCTGTAACTTTGGCAGCTGGGTTGAGTTACACAATGGCTTATTTTAGATTAAAATTCCAGGTCTTGACCTTTAGTCCTCAAGAGCCGCAAAAGTCTAAGGTTACACTATTTTGCTCCAAGAGGAAGTATGTGGCTGGCTATTAAAGTTCATGAGACGATAAAAATAATAATGCTAACATCAAATTTATCTCCATTTTCCTTTCTTCCTCCATGTTTCCTTTATCAGAAAGATGCACCCTTGGCATAGAGACGATTTAGATTTGTTTAGATAGCATTAGACGAATTCATGTGTTCAGTAGTAAAGGCCCCAAACAGGCATTTATGTTTTTCTGGTGTGGCGCTAGCCCGGGGGTTGTGGTTCTTCAATTCTATTCGCTTTGTGTTATCAGGGCCTGAATTTACCAGTCCAAAAAAAAACGTCAAGAAAGGCATCCTCCCTCTGGGAGGACAAACCGATAAAGCCAGAAGAACAGGGCGGAGAGGAGGGTCCGGGGAGGGGGCGTCACCTGCTCCCTCAAGATCCTGAGAAAAAGAGTCTGTGGGAAGAGGGATTAGCCCTTCGTCTTCCCATTGCCGCGGGATCTGCCCCGCCCGGAGCGGTGACAGCGGCCGCCGCTCCTCCCGCCAAGCAGGGGCCCCGGCCCGTTAGCTGAGAGCCCGGGGCAGCGTCGTCCCGCGGCCCGAACCGCGCCCGGGCCGGCCGGGGGGGAGGGGAGGTGGCGGCTCGGCGCTGCGTCGACTTTCCCAGAATCCCCAGCGGCCGCAGGGAAAGTTTACGTCCCGTAGGCGGCGGCGGTGGTAGCGGTTACCAGGCGGCTGGCGGCTGACCATGGCCCCGGCCAGGCGTCCCTGGCCTCCCCTCGCAGCGTCTTGGGGCAGCGTCGCGGAGCGGGCAGACTTCCGGGCAGGAACTGACATGCGACGGAGCGGCCGGCGCGCTTAGCGCCGCGAACATGCGGCAGTCCCTCCGGACGACGGGCGGCGGAGAGGCGGCGGCGGCGGCGGCGGCGGCTCGGGAGGGAAGGAGGCGGCGGCGCCGGCGGAGGTGGCGGTGGGGACGGCCGGCGCCCGGCGAGGAGCCCTAGGGACGCTGCCTGGCGCGGCCTGGCGCCTGGTCGACAAGGATGCTGTCCCGAAAGAAGACGAAAAATGAAGTCTCCAAGCCGGCCGAGGTGCAGGGCAAGTACGTGAAGAAGGAGACGTCGCCTCTGCTGCGGAGTGAGTGTCGGGCTTGGCGCGCCCACACCTGGCCGGGGCGGCGGCGGGGACCCCGGGTGGGGCGCCCCGAGAGCGCCCGGCGGCTTCCCATTCATGTTGGTCTAGTGAAGCACGGTTTTCAGGTGTGCGTGTGCGTGTGTGCTCGCGCTTGCTTGCTCGCTCGTCCGTCTGCTTGCCTAAAGTGGCACTCATTGTTTGAAAGCCAGGAAAGAGTAAGGAACTGGAATTTGTTCCCTTTCCGCGGTGGGGACCCCCCTCCCTAAAAAATAACAGAACTTCCCCATTCCCTAATGGCAGGGTGTGGTTGATTTTGATTACTGGCCGAAAGAGACTTTAGGAAAGCCTTGAGTTGCTGATCCCCTGATGCTATAGGATTAAAGGTGGTTAGATTCGGCCACACACAGTCTTCTACAGACGTCGAGAATGTATATAACTTATGTTTGCAAATATTGTGAGTGACGCCCTCTTGTCCTGTAATGTGGAATTCCTCAGCCACGCTGCTCAAACTTGGGGTGGAAGCTCTCTGTCTCCAGTGTAGGGCTGTCTGAAACCTCTTTGAGGTCTCAGTAGAGTAGTCAAGTCATTTTTATTAGGCTCTATTCAGGCGAATTGCTTCAAGTAACCACCCCCCCCTCCCGAATTTAAAATAGCAAAGTGCTTAAAATACCTTATATTTTAGAGGAAATTACCAAAATTTTATTTTAAAAGTATTAGAATGTATTTCTCTTTCCCCTTTGCATGCCTTTGCTTTTCTTCTCTTCAGCTTACGTATTTGACAGATTTTTTTTCCACAGCTGAATCTTTCCTTGTGCTTTTAGAACATTTGTGAGCACCTTTAAGGAGCTAGTGTTTTGGTAATACTGCTTGGAGGGCCCTTTATGTAAGTTTCCTTCTTTGGAAGCTTGTAGTAAACTTGCGACTTAGCTATTTTAATTGGGAAAATCGTTCTTGGAAGTTACTAGTAATTGCCCAGGATCTCACAGACAGGGAGCATGTTTTTCTCTTATAACCACATTATCATCTTTCCAGATTTATCTGCTGTGCTTTCTCATAGAATAATAAAATAGATCAGATGGGTGTATTTGTAACCTGAAACTTGGTTAACTTTAGCAGTTTATTATTACTTTGCATGCTCTTTAGTTTTTAAGTTTATGATCGCTTGTTGCATGATGCAAGTAAAATTTGTTAAACATTGAAATCATCAAATGTTGGCCACACCTTTCAGTAAATCACTTTTAGTTTCATCACTTTAGTTTCATATTAAATCAAGTATTTCTGTTTAGTGGTAGGTTCTGAAGCTAACTAACATGGGGGACCTCTTAGTATTGTTAACTAGGAAAAGGAAACTCTCTGAATCCAGTTTTCTTCATGCTTTAAAGGTATTTTCTTTCTAATCAGGAATGTTTAAGCTGGTTTCAGAAGTACTGTATCCTGAAAGCCATTGTTCTGCTGTTATCTTTTGTTTTGAATTATAATTACTTGTTTTTAAAGGAGCCATAGTTTCAGGTTTGGTGTTTTTGAACTGATTCAAATTTGTGTTACCCTTATGAAATGAGATCTTTTTAAATTTTACAACTCAGTATTTTCCTTTCCAATTTTTGCTTACTGTACTATTGCCATGTAATTTTAAGAGTAGGAAGACTGAGTAATTTTAAATCTTTTTAAAGAAATTCACCTTTACAAATTTGACAGTAGCATTGTGTTCTTATCTTTCAAACTATTTGCTTGAAAAGAATTTCTGATAATTTTGAAAATGGAACAAAATCAACAAAAGAAACTATAATCTTTAATAAATTATACAGCTGATAATTAATTTGATAGGTTGCTATTTCTATACATTTACTCATGTGTATTCACTAATGCATAATTCATAGTTAGCTTATTGGTGTTTTTATTATATTAACATATGGTAATATAGAGAATACATTTGATTGGTTCTGGCTTACAAGTAGCAAGTCATGCAAATTATAAATTCATTTGAATGGGAAAATATTAATCAGCCTCAATTTAAAAATACTGAACTGTTTTAAATGAAAACTTTAATTCCTAAGTTCTTTAAAATTTTGTGTGTTGGGGTGATAGAGGTAAATGAAAAACTTCTTATAAAAATGGTCATTTTACTTTTTGTTCTATTTCAGATCTCATGCCTTCATTCATCCGGCATGGTCCAACAATTCCAAGACGAACTGATATCTGTCTTGCAGATTCAAGCCCTAATGCCTTTTCAGCTTCTGGAGATGGAATAGGTTCAAGAAACCAGAGTTTTCTTAGGACTCCAGTTCAAAGAACACCTCATGAAATAATGAGAAGAGAAAGCAACAGATTATCTGCACCTTCTTATCTTGCCAGGAGCCTAACAGATGTCCCTAGGGAATATGGCTCTTGTCAGTCATTTTTAACAGAAGTTAATTTTGCTCTTGAAAATGGAGACTCTGGTTCCCGATATTATTATTCAGATAATTATTTTGATGGTCAGAGAAGACGTCCACTAGGAGATCGTGCACATGAAGACTATAGATATTTTGAATACAATCACGATCTTTTCCAAAGAATACCGCAGAATCAGGGGAGGCATGCCTCAGGTAACTTAAACTTATAAATAATATATTAACTTAGATTTATTAACATTTAATTAAAAAGATGTTTATTTCTGGATTTTTGGAGAAAGTTAACAAATATTCCTACAGAAATACTTTTCTTATTCAGAAATACATTTGTCTCTCTTGCTAAGCCAATTTTCAAGTATTTACTAACCTATATTGAATGAAAGAACTTGAGACAATTTAATATTTTAACTTATGTTATATAAAACTGATATTGTAAGTCTCTTTAGACTGTTAAAACTGTGAATCTTGAACACCTACAAAGTTTAATGACTGCAGTTGAATTTAGGTTTAAGTTTGGTTGTACAGGAAAGTTAGGGTTTCAGAGAAACTGGATTTAAACCTGAAAAAGGAAAGACAGGGAAAAATTGGCATAGTAGGTGATGGGGAAAACTATATCATTTCTTAGCTAGAACCTGTACTATTTCTTGTAACAAAACTTTGTAGCTCATATTTACTGAACTAATCAAAAAAGCTTATTGGCAAATAATTGATTGTGGATAGGACTTTTTTTTTTTTTTTTTTTTTTTTTGAGACTAGGTCTTGCTATTTTTGCCCGTGGAACCGCACGCTCTTGTTGCCCAGGGTACCCCAGACTCAAGCAATCCCCAGCCTCAGCTTCCCGGGTAGCTGGGATGACAGGAGCGCGCCACCACACCCAGCTATTTTTTTGGGACTAGGTCTCGCTATGGGCCCCAGGCAGGACTCAAACGGTGATCCCTAGCCCCGGCCGCTTCATAGGCTGAAGCTTACAAGCACGAGCCACCATGCCCGGCCAGGACATATTTTTTTGTTGCCCTTTTTGGCATGGGCAAAAATACTGCAAATGTAATTTTTTAAATCTGCTTTCCTCATTTGCTTATTTGGGAATACTTCTGAAAGATGCAGAAGAGACATGAGAAATGCACAGTTCTACATCATTCCTAAAACTTTGAATTACGTTAGCTGGGCACAGTGGCTCGTGCCTATAAGCTTCAGCCTATGAAGCGGCCGGGGCTAGGGAACTCGGTTGAGTCCCGCCTGGGGCCCATAGCGAGACTTAGTTAAAAAAAAATAGCTGGGCGTGGTGGCATGTGTCTGTAACTCCAGCTACTTGGAAGCTGAAGCTGGGGATTGCTTGAGTCTGTGGTACCCTGGGCAACAAGAGCCTGGGGTTCCACAGGCAAAAATAGTGAGACCTAGTCTCAAAAAAAAAAAAGAACCTGAATTATGTTAACTAAAATAAAGCTGAAAAATTAATCTTCCTTTTCTGATTGACTTTTTCCTTAGTAAGTTGTGGGCTTAAAATTTTGGCATATAAAAATATATGAGACATTTTTTTTTTTACCCTACAAAAACTTCAAAAACTTAAAAGCATTTTAAGTGTTTTGACTGTAGAATATTTTATTTAGTGTTGACGTTTTTTCCTCAATCTTGTTATCTGCCCTCTTTACTAGTCTCTTAGGGAACAAAACTAATATATACAAAATAATCACAGAACAATTTTTATGTTTTTTGGTAATGGCAGTGCAGTAAGGAATCAGAATAGATCAGAGTAGATCGGTCTCTTAGAGAATGATTCGTGAATGAGGTAAACATGAATTGGGCTTTGAGCTTGAACTTCAGATTAATGGGACCAGAGGTAGGACATTTTAGGTGAAATATTGATATTGACAATGAAAACTGAGCAGACATGGGGTAAATCCAAGAAATAGTACAGTTCTCCTGGTTTGAAGAATTAAGATATAAGATGCAATGGAGGTTTTGTCCACTAGCTGCCTAAGGATCTAGCTTTGGGTCAATCTGAGCCATTGCAGATTTCAAGTTATTTTATGAAATTGTTTTGAGATTAGTTTACTAGTTGTATGCAGGATAGAGTCCTACAAAAAGAAAACGCACAGGTATTGGTAGTTTGGGAAAAGAAAGAACAAATCTCTGATGCTTTCAATGAAAACATCAAATTTAATTTTGGTTTTAGGAGAAAGGTTGGAAAATCACTAAAACTTTGAGAATTGGAGTATAGTTGATAAGAGTAGTTTATTTTGTGAAAGCTGACTTTGTGTCTCATTGGGACATTGAGGAAGAGAAGCTTTCTGAACCTGTTGAAATACTGTAATGACAATGGTTGAGTCCCTTTTTTGTTTTTTTTTTTTTTTTTTTTTGAGACTAGGTCTCACTATTTTTGCCCGTGGAACCACAAGCTCATGTTGCCTGGGGTACCACAGACTCAAGCAATCTCCAGCCTCACCTTTCCTAGATAGCTGGGAAAACAGGCGCGTGCCACCACGCCCAGATATATTTTTTTGGAACTAGGTCTCACCATGTGGCCCCGGTGGAACCACGATCCCTGGCTTCGGCCGCGGCTTCCTAGGCTGCTGCTTACAGGCATGTGCCACCATGCTCTGCCCCTTTTTGGTTTTTAAAGAACTTCTAGCTGGGCTCGGTGACGCGTGCTTGTAAGCTTCAGCCTATGTAGTGGCTAGGGCTAGATATCGCAGTTTGAGTCCCACTCAGGGCAACACAGCAAGACATAGTCCCAAAAAATAGCTGGGCTTGGTGGCCCACGCCTGTAATCCCAGGTACCTGGGAAGCTGAGGCTGGGGATTGCTTGAGTCTATGGCACCCCGGGCAAAGTGAGCCTGTAGTTCCATGGGCAAAAATAGCGAGACCTAGTCTCAAAAATAAAATAAAATAAAATAAAATAAAGAACTTCTAGGTTTAAGGATTTGAACAATTGCATACTTAAGTGTTTGTTTTGATTATTTCTAAGATTGTGTACTTTTGCATCTCAGAAATGGTTACCCAATCACAATACTAAGTCTTTAAAATAAAGGCCATTTGTATTTTCTTTTAAAGTAATATCTGGTTATTATAGGAAATTTGCAAAATATAAAATACATGTCTTAATGGAATGACATAAAGTTTTACCTGTTTTATCCTTTTCCATGATAGATTTTTTTTTTCTCACATTGCATTCGGTACGGTTTTGCTTGTAATGGTTTTTTAATATACACTACTTATGAGTAGTTTCAATGACTTCATAATTTTACATTGTTGTATGTTCATTGGTTAGTATTTAATTTTTACTTAGCGGTGATTAGTATTTTAAGTATCTTATTGAGATTGTGACCCAGGCTGGGGACATCTAGAAAGGACTAATATATTCATATTAGTCTTTGATGGGACATAATCACTTAATGAGGTTTCAGGAATGAGATGAGTCAGATAGGATTAGTATGGCGTTTTGTTACATAGAAGGACTTCAGAAATAATTGGTTGAGTAAATGAATGAATTTAGAGATTTCTTTGAAGTCTGGAGTTTGGTAGCTGAAGGAAGCAGGAATAGCAGCTTAATTTACCACTAATACAGATTTTGTACCTGTCTTTTCCAAATGTATATTTATATACCATCTCTTATAGCTTGTAATACTTTCAACAGGCTATAAAACAATTTCCCAATCCTGGTTTAGAAATAAAGTGCAAGCTAGTTGAATTTTTTTTTATAATTAAAGAATATTATTTTAAAAAAGATGTGCTTTTATGACAACAACACTGCATGCTTGAGAAATTTCACAATTTACATATTTTTTTAATTTTAATTTTTTTTTTAATTTTTATTTTTGCATATTTTACAATATATGATTGTATAACTGCTAATCCCCATGGGAATACCCCACCACCACCACCACCACCACCACCACCACCACATCTCCCCTGGTCTTTTTGCCTC
>PVHY01008788.1:0-59708 GCA_004024945.1 Uropsilus gracilis | reverse complement strand
ACTTCACTAGTAATAAGAGAAATGCAAATCAAAACAACAATGAGATACCACCTTACACCAGTAAGAATGGCCCACATCCAAAGAACAGACAACAAGAATTGCTGGTGAGGATGTGGAGAGAAAGGAACACTACTACACTGTTGGTGGGAATGTAAACTAGTCCAACCACTATGGAAAGCTGTATGGAGGACCCTCAAGTGAATGAAATTGGAATTACCATTTGACCCAGCAATTGCTCTCTTGGGAATCTACCCAAAAGAGACCTATATGTGGGTACAAAGGGACACCTTTGCTTGGATGTTTACTGCATGCAGCACAATTTATAATCGCAAGGACATGGAAGCAACCTAAATGCCCCAAAACAAATGACTGGATGAAAAAAAATGTGATACATATACACAATGGAATATTATTCATCAATTAAAAATGACAAATTTGACGACTTTATAACAACATGGATGTACTTAGAAGGAATCATATTAGCAGAAACAAGTCAAGAGAAAAAGAAACCAAATGACTTCACTAACATATGGGATACAGTGAAAAAATAAACAAAAGACTTGGGGAAAAGTCAAAACAAGCTAAGCACCAAACTGAGGAGCACAACTTTGAGCAGGAGGGAAGGGGGGGATGGAGTAGAAGGGGGATAAACCGTGGGGAATTACAATGTTGTGAAATTTATATATAAATAAAAAAAGAAAAAAATGGGAAAAAAATAAGACTCAGGTTTGTGATCAAATGAATCAAAACAAATATCAGAAGGACTCAATACATGGCACGGAGTAATTAAATAATTTCAGTTGAATAGAAATTTAGAAATCTTAAAAAGTTAGCAAGGAGGATTGGAGTTACAAGAAGGTTAAAAACAGCAGACATTAATGTTTTAAATTTAACAGTGGGTCTCTCTGATTACCCTTTCAGCATTTTTAAGAATTATTTGACCTCACATCAACCTTCGCACAACTCTGAATATTGATGAAGATCTTTAATGAGGCCCTTGCCCATTACTAAGCCAAGAATGGATTTCTCCAAGAATGGATTTCTCTTTGACTACTGCACCTAGTTTGAGAATTGTTCATTGTATAACTTATAATTTATGAACTATAGCTACTCTAGTAAAAGCAAAATCATCATTACCTCTATCAAAGGTTATATGACTAGTAAGACACTTAAACTGTGAAACTCCAACATAATAGTTTCCTTTTGCTGATGTGACCCATATTCTCATCAGTCTCTTCTCAATCTTAGGACCAAAACACAAGATGGTTAGAGAAACTGCCTCTAAATGTGTGTGCAATAAATACAATATATATATATATATATATGAATTACCAAAAAAAATCTGAGAACTCTATAACATTATTTCCATACTTCAAAGTAAACTCAGAGTGAGTTTGAGAACATTTAGTCACTTTTGTCATTGTTTCCATTATTAAAAGTGCATGAGTACCTGTTCACAATATTAGGTAGTCAAAGACCAATAAGACATATAATGTCCCTGTTACAGCATTTGTGTAGTAGTCATAGAATCTAAATAAAGGTAAAGAAACAAACAGGAAACAAAGCCAGGCATAGTGGTGCATGCCTGTAAGCTTCAGCCCATGAAGCGGCTGGGCCTAGGGATCATGGTTCGAGTCCCACTCAGGCAACACAGCAAGACCTAGTCCCCCCACCCTCCCAAAAAAAATAGCTGGATGTGGTGGCACATGCCTGTAATCCCAGCTACCTGGGAAGCTGAGACTGGGGATTGCTTGAGTCTGTGACACCCTGGGCAACGTGAGCCTGCGGTTCCATGGGCAAAAATAGCAAGACCTAGTATTAAAAAAACAAAAACAAACACAAACAAACCAAAAAAACAGGAACCTTATAAAATCTGGTAAACAATTCAGACATAGTTCTGAAATACCAAGGTGAAGTACTTCTTTTAACAGTAACAACACTCTTGAAGACTCTGTTGAGACTCTGTTGAAGAATGAACACAATCAGTTGTTCAAAGAACCAGTTGCAAAATGCATAAGAAAAAAAAATGAATTCTACTATATAAGAAATAAGTAGCTCTCAGAAAAAAGAGCTAAATGAATTTGTTAATTGATCAAGGAGAATAATAAACTCTGAAGAAATTAGAGAGAATAATAAGCTATGAAGAAATTAGAGTAGCATTTAGATTATTAATGACGTAGAAAAGCAATTTTGATTTTATTTTGACTCAATGGCTGGCAAGGAAATAATATAAAGCTATGTTAGTAAACTTAAAAATAATGACAGAATTCCAAAATATAGTACAATTTAGTTTTATAGTCAATATTTATGCAAATTAAAGTTATACCCTTCTCTCTTTTCATTCTACTCTCTTTCTTCTTTCCTCTTATTTCCTTTTACTTTTTCCTCATTTTCCTATCACTTGCCGCTGCTTCCTTATTTCCTACTTCATTTTATTTGTATTCTTTAAAAGGCTACATGGAACTTTATTAATATGTGTGCACAAACTTGCTACTTGTCTGTGCCTTATTTATATATGGAAGTTTGGACTATGTAAGCATCATAATTGAAGACCGTTAACATGTATAGAAGACTCATTGAGGTTATCTCTACATTATGGGACTATATCCAGAAGGGGTTGCTATACATTGTATATGCAAACACCTCTCTACCAATGCTAAAAAATTCTTTTCATATTTGTCATGGTCTCCAGTAAAACTTTTGAGGATTGAAATCAACAGTGAATTATAAAAAACCTGACAGTAATCACTAATTTATCCAATAATAAAGTAATAGTTATGCTCACGTCCAACTGCTTATCCCTAAACTCTCTACCACTGAATATATCATTTAATTGCCTGATGTTTGAAATCCCTACTTATGCCATATGTGTACTCTTTATTTACCAGGAAGACCCAATCCAATCTGGGAACTTTTTTTTTTTTTTAGTTTTTCCTATATCAAAAACAAACAGAAGAACTTTGGTTATAGATAGGTATTAAAAATAATTTTGGAGATAAATCACTATGGGTTATCCATACTATTTTGTAAGTTTAATATAAATAAGAACTAATTCATATTAATTTTTTATATTAAGCATACACCAAATTAATAGTAAAATATATATTTGTTGAGTAAATGAACAGCTGAATCAACCTTGTTTTATCTTTCAAGAAAAATATGGAAGTAAACACATAGTTATAACTGTCAAATCTTATAGTAAATCCATAGTGACATTTTACAAAATATTTCCACATTTTCGGGAAAACTCCAAGATTTAAACAAAAATGAAATATTTTACTAGATTTTGGAGTTTGCCTAAAAAAATTGTGACTTTTGCAAGTATAATCAGGATATACAGAGGGAGACAAAATTTCCATCAACATTTGCCAGTAGTAAACAGGCTGTAAATCATACTTCCTCACCATCCCCAAATGAAGGAACAAATACAAAGTGTGTGAAAAGTAGTAGAGCGGACTCCATGCATTGCATCTAAAGTGAATAGAAACTCAATTTTTATCAAATGATCCATTCAAAACATATGTAAAAGTTTGTATGGACTAGCTTCTGTCTTATTTAAAATGCATGATTAATTCTTAATTTAGCATAGGTGTTTGGTAATAGAATTATAGTTTCAATGTTTTTATCCATATTTTAATGTGAAAATGAAATAATATATTGCTGTCAATGAATTAAGCTATGGTAAGCAATTTGTCAGTAATAAATTTAGATAATATATCCAAATGAGAATTCAGTTTTACAATTCACTTTTACAGCATGATTAAGCCCATAATGAACCATTTGATTCACTTGATCATAGTTTGATTTAGTATACAGACCAAAACTGAGCAGTTTACAACTGATTGAGTTGCTCATATTATAATACATAAATATTTAAGTGATCATTCAGATGATGCTGCACTAATGTTCAAGTCATTTAATTCATGCATTCAAGATATATATCCATAGCTGACTATGTATCAGACTATGGACCATAATGAGAGCTAAACAAAGTCTCACAAATATTTTAGAAGTCAGGATGCAATATATTAGGAGAATTTTCCACAACTATCACAGCATGTTCAGTGTCTGTAAATGATAAGAATAGGGAAAAATTAACACTGTCAGTTTTCGTTAAACCATTTCCTTTAAAATCAATGCACATAAGTACCAAATTTTTCGTAGATTATTTATTTGTAGGAATGTTAATCTCTTTTTTTATGAAGCACACAAAAATATATTCCCATTTATAAGTCTTCTGTCATTTCTTGGTAAGTATTGTCTATGAAGGTTACTCTTGGAGAGTATAAGTTAGAATATAAGGCTAGGGCAATGAAATTATAAGGGAAAACTTTCAGTAATTATCAAATATAATTTTAATCAGTATTCTATGCACAATGACCAATATAAAGGGTACTCAGTCACTGTATTGGGTACTTGTGTGGTATAGAACAAATTATATAATATTAGAGTGTGATGTTATCTGCACTATTCTTTTTAAATTTAGTTCTTAATACATATACACATACAAACGTACATGTACACATGCAGGAACACAGAAAAGCCTTTAAAATATATCTTATTGTGAGCATACAAATAGAATATATAGTTAATATGCCTTTAATTAGAAAATTAGATTTAATCATTTGGACATGCAGATGACAAATGATGTTTATATTTAGTTCCCCCTGTTATGACTTAACAATTTTCATGCCAAATTACCAGGTTTATGGAAAACTAATGTGTACCAATCATCAGTTTATATTATAGATGGACAATGATAGACTCAATAATTTTTATTGAAAATATTATACTATGCCTAGATTATATTAATGTGTATCACTGAAAATATCTAGAGGCATGTATCTGTTAGGGTTGCCAGAGCAAAATACCACAAATTGGGTGACATAAACAATCGAAATTTAATGTTCTTATAATTCTGAAGCTAGAAGCCCAGCATCAAAATGCTAACAGACTTGATTTCCATTAAGGCCTCACTCTTGGACTTGGAGATGGCTGCCTTCTTACTGCATCCTTACATGACCTTTATTTTCTCTGGATACATAGATAGTGTCTCTGTGTGTCCAGATTTCTTTTTCCTTTAAGGACACCAGTGAGAGAAGCTTAAGGCTCATCTTAGATGTATCATTTAACTTAATCAACTCTTTACAGTCTCTGGTGCAAAATCAGTCACAGTCCAATATATTCAGGGTTAGTGCCTCAATATTAAATCTTTGGGGGAACACAATTCAAACCACAGTAGTAATGTTATAATTCAATATAAAATAAAATGTCATAAAACAATTAATTTTTCATCTTTCTTGTATTTTTTCAATAATAGGTTTATCAGGTATCTTTGTATTTATTGCATATTCCAATAAATCTATTTGGATCCATGAAGGACAATAATATACTGAGATTTTCAATATATTATTTCATTATAAATAATCATTTTATCAATGACAGGTAGATTTATAGATAGAGAAGACAGGTTATGGACAGATGATATATTAAATCAGTGATAGGTAGACAGACAGAGATAAAGACACAGATAATTGCAGAAAACTTACACGTGTGAATCAGGAAAAATTATAAATACAACTTTGAATTTCCATCTCCAGCTGCATTTCTAAAACTCGTATCAACTCTGCAGACTAAGTGCTGACCATTAATACACTGTGATTTCTTGGACAATATAATTTGCTGTATATCCTACTTCACTCTTCATCCACACCAGCTGCTTTAGGATACCTGTTCCCTGTTTTAGAAATTCTAATTAAAGTTGGTTTGGCAATTCCAGGTCGCCTGCTTGCTACTGCATCTCTTTTTCTTATAACTTAAGCAAACAATGCTTTTATTTTTTGTTATTTTCCCCCTCTACCTTGGTCTTTATACTATGTGATATGGATGAATTTAAATCCCCTTTCGTAACAGAAAAACTCTGTGTGCCCTGAATAATAGATGCTAGCATTGGACACTATTGCTAGAACACTGCCCCCTTACCCTGAATGCTTCCACATTGCTTACACCACCATGTCACCATAGTAAATCCTCTGTGCTGTTTGCTTTTCCACCTGACCAACTTCCAGACCAAAGCTCCATGTATCAATTCCGATTTGTGGAGCCTAAGTCAAACCTATGCACCTTGACAGAAAAGAAAAATGTTTTTATTTTCCTGTGGGAGAATCATCAAACATACAAAATGTATTCAATCATGAGTGGTGGACAAAACTAATGAAAAATATCCATTACATAGAGACAATGACTTTGGTATATTCAGTTATTCCTTTGAAGCAGAGATTTCTGTGGAACAGGAAAACAAAGAAGATAAAATATCTCATGTAGCCAAAAAAGAGAACAGTTGCAATCAATGTTCTCTACAAGTGAAGCAAGGAGGAGATGGATGGATAGATGGATGGATGGATGGATGGATGGATGGATGGATGGATGGATGGATGGATGGATGGATGGATGGATGACAGAAAGATACTGTTTTTTTTCTTTTTAAGTTATATATTAATAAATATTCAGCTATCTCACTGACCTTAGTTCCTCAAAAATAAATATCTTAATTTAATATATGAAAGTTATATAAAAGGGTTAGTTCTTCTAGAGATCACTTTAATAATTCGTTGGTAAAATCAGAACTCATTAGTTGCCTAAAATAATTCTATCACATATGTTGAATACATTGAATTTAATATTTTGCCGATTTGGTACCAGTACAGGTTGAAACCAGTCATACTGAATTGTATAGTCATGGAAAGGTAGGCAGACAAAAGGACAACTAGCATATTAGAAAAAGTGAAAAATACACAAATATTGACTATTTTCCATCTGTGTCATACCGTGGGATTCATCACCCAGTGTCAGAATGAGGCAGGCATGATTTATAAGAATGGGAGTGGAGTGACGTTAATAAGTTTATATTTCTTTGAAAGAATAAATTTGCTAGTTGAAAAATAAATTTTTAGTTACATTTTTCCTATAACAATTATATTTGCTACTCTCTTTGTAGTTACTTTAAAGTTGGTATGAATATACAATATAATGAATTAACTATCCTGTTATATTAATACTTTTATTTATAAAGACATATAAAGTCATTACTTATAATTCACCAAAAAAAGTTATAGCTAGATCATTGGAAGTCAGGAAAGTATGTTTGAGTCAAAGTCAAAGATATATAAAGAAGAATGAAAAATGCACTATATTGTTATAATATGCTTCATGTCAAGTGGAATGTTATCAAATGTGTTTTGAAATAATCTCTGCAAACTATATATTTATGTTTACCTAATGTTCTTTAAGATAATTTTACTACCATGAAGACATTTTCTTTTAAATAATCTAAATTCTGAAACTCACTGTTAAAATTCTCTAACAGTGCCTTATCTTCCCGCATCTCCTTCCAAGATAAAACTGTGTGTTTATACCTCTATAAATACATACATTTACCCATATTTTTTGACAGATTATTCTCCCTAGTCATATAATACAATGGTACATAAAATCCCTACAATATTTTGTGTTTTAGTATGATTTCAACAAGACTTTGTATTTCATTATAAGTTTTCTGAGTTTGGAACTCTACAAGGCTATCTCATTATGATATACATATATATAAATAATATTTACAGACATGAGAGATACATGTGGTCATATTCTGGATAATATAAAAGTCCTTGCTCTGTCCTTACATGTGTCCATAGTTCTATCTTTACATGTGTCCATAGTTCTTTACTGCTGTTCAGTTTGGAAGTTAAAATCAGTTTGAGAAGTTTGCTCTGATCATTTGTTGTTTTGAGTAGCCAAGGCAAGTAAAAAACAAAAAAAAACAAAAAAAAACAAAACTTGAATCTTTGCTCATGAAATAATTTCTCCATGACCTCTTTATTTCATTCCCCCTCCCCCCTGGGTAATTTAAGCATTGATGATTTTCTATTCTGTCTTATTCAACCACATAAATGGAAAGTCAATTTATCTACTCATGTCTAGCACTTTATACATATAGATATTTTGTTAATGTATCATTTCATACATTACTTCTTTGTGTATCTCTCTTTGGAATTTATTTTCCAGAGATTATGCACAGTAATTTATTCCTCTCCTTCTTTTTAAGATACCAATATAGGATTAGTAGTAAACATAAGTGACTTTTAGCAGAATTGAAGTGTGATGAAAATAATAAATGTTATGTAATAATATATAAACAATTTTAAATGAAAAATATTATAGTGTTTTATTTTGGCTCTATTTTTTAATGAAAAAATACAATAATGGTTCACTGTGACTCCATTCTTTCACTCTATTTTTTGTGTATTAATAGTTGCATAAATATAGGTACCTTCTAACAGCTAAAAACATTGACAGAAAGAAATAAGAACCTGAAAAATCTATAAATACATTCTTCTTTATATATCTTTGACTACTGACTTTAGAAAACAGGTGATAATACTGTCATGGGTATCACTGCTTCTTTATAATATTCCTTATAAACATATAGTTTGTATTTTGACCCTGAAAAAAATCTACTTGTTGGAAAAAACTAGATTATCTTGTAAGATAGGATGGGGGAACCCTCTCTTTTATTAAAATTAAGATGTCTTTAATAGAGTAGAAAATAAAAAGGAATAAAAGTACCATCAAATTTATTAGTAGTATGGTCTTTTTTTACTTAGTCATATCAAAGAATTAATGAGAAAGATAAAACATGGAACAAAAGGAACTTCTATAAAATTTCATTAGCATTCATAGATAATTGAGAAGTTATTGTATTCAAAACAAAGATAAGACATTATGGAAAAATGTCATAAATGTTTCTAGGAGTGATGTCACTTTCACAAATATTAAAGCTTTTATGATCATCAGACCACTGATTAATAACATTCTTTCTAGGAAAACAATCTATACTGGAAGGATAGAATGGAATTACTTAATGAACTCAAGCAGATCTGACAATAATTTCTTTGATATTTATTTACTTTTAAAAATTGTATTGAGGTAGAGTGATTTGTGACATGCTACATGCCTTTAGTATTCACCATTATAATGACATCTTTGTACACTGCATCATAATCATATACCAGCTGTTTAGTTTCCATCCATTACCATGTAAGTGACCCCTTTGACCTATTACACCCACGCTCCAACCTGCTTCTTGTGTGCTAAACATCAATCTGTTTTCTGTATCTAGTAACTTGTTTTATTTTGTTGTTTCATTTGTTTTGTTTCCTTTATACTTCACATGAATTAAATTATGTGGTGTCTGTCTTTCTCCATCTGACTTTCTGACTTTCTTCACTTAGCATAAAACCCTGAAGATTCATGCATACATATGTTTAATTAAAAAGAGAGACTCCTTTTGCAAATGAAAAGGCTATTTTAAATTTGTAAGTTCTATAAAATAAAAATGTCACTTAAATGTCTTTCTCCATGAAACATCAAATTCAGATCTTTTCAAAAACTGAATTTTTAAATTCAGCATCACCTCCCTAGTGGTTTTCTGAAATATATTTGCAATTTGGTTCTAAACAATTGCTTTCTATACATGTAGATGCTGAAACCTGGCCCGTGTCATCAAACCAGGTTCTTATTCTTTCAAACTTTTCTTTACTTGTACTTTTGTTTATTATCTTTTCACTTGTTCTACCAAGTTCATTGCTCTTTTTGTCTCTATAGACCATTCATTTTTTGTTCCGTGAGCTATTGATGTTGGATATAAAATGGAGTCAGTTTTGTTCTTGAGCATGAAGTGAAGGAGAATGTAAAGATGGGGAATATTTGAATATCAATATGTTCTCTATTAATGCAGAAGCCTGAAAGAGAGGTAAATGGAATGAGCTTTAAGAGTTCGTATGAAGGGTTAGGAGTCATAGTTGTGATGGGGAGGAATGGATTAGAAATGAATAATGGGTAGACAGCAGTATATCCCTTAGTAAGAAATCAATTCTTATATTCTCAGATCTCCCTAAGAACATTATGCCAAAAAAGTATGCTACAAGAAGAATTGTATATACAAGATGTGAAACTGTTTTGATAAGAATGGAAAATTTTGAAAGACCTATTATATTAAAGTAGAGAAAAAAATAGACATAGGGGAATTTAAAAGTCCAATTTATGTTGAGGACCGTGGGTATATAGAAAAAAAATCTGTGAGTCTGAATACATTTCTCTCAGATAGTGTTTAAGTTAGTTCAGAGGAGATGGGAAGATTTATCTGGGGTTGAAGTTTTCCCTGGTTGAACCAACAACACAATGTATTTAATAAGTGAGTTGATAATATTAGACAAAAAATTCAAATTGGAAGAAGAAACATGGTTTACCTCACTTCAAAGGAGTAACTAATGATTTAAGTATGATGTAAAGTCACAGAACAGTGAGGTCTCAGTAACTGAGGAAACTAGAGAGACAGAAACTTGCTATTAGATTGGACTACTGAATCTATCATTTCTGAGGTAGAAATGTTTTCAGAGATTTTAGAAATGTCCTAGGTATGTCCACAGCAATTTTTTAAATGTAGCTGTTTTTAGAGTTCTCCTTCAACCACCAACTCAATTCATATCACATATACCTCTTACCCATCAAGTCTGTTTTCGTAATTTAGTTTTCTTAAATATCTGCTCCTAAAAAAATGAGATGCCTAGCGTCAAAATCAATGCCTATAGTTAATTTCAGAAAATTTGCCCTATTGATATATCAGGCAGTTGTTTCGATATCATTATATTTTCTACAAAGAAACATATTTCCAGATTCACATCTCACAAACATCAATCACTAAAATGAACTCAAAAGATCATAACATACCCATCAAGAACAACCAGTTTATATGTAAGCACTACATGTCAACTGAAGAAGTATCCTTACTTTATATTGAAGATTTCTGTCTGATTAATATAATACTCATTCACTAGTTGTATGTAAATCAGTATAAATAATTGATTAATGAGTATTTCCTTTACTATGATAAGCTATTCATTAAACCTTAAAAAAGATATGTAAGCTAGATCTATAGAAAAGAGGAGAAAAATACTGTATAAGGAAAATATCTTTTTTTCTTGCCTTTTAACTCCCAGATTTTTAACTTTATTAGTGCTGTGTTTTCTCTCTTCCAAATTTGCTACTGTCATCTATTTATTATATCCCATATTATATCCCAAGATTTTAAAATCTTAGATTTAATCTATGGAAAGCAAAAAGAACTGATATCCCACCAATCCTTGCTTATCTCTCTTTGAGGTTATGGATTTGATCCTATTTCTTTCATTTTTTTTTATTTTATTTTTTAAACTTGATTACATTCCATTCCTCCCATGATTTTAGACCTCCCCACTCCCTTGCTCTATGGTTTCATTCTGCTAATAGTTAAATTTCCCTTGTCCTTTTGGTTGTTTTCCCTATATCCTGCATATAGGTGAGATCATCCAATATTTCTGTTTATATTTTGACTTATTCCTGCTAACAAGACTCCTTCCAGGTTCATCCATGTTACCACAAATGCATCAAATTTGTCTTTTTTGATTGATGAATAACATTCCATTTTGTACATACACCACAACTTCTGACCTATTAGTCTGTTTTGAGTCATTTGGGTTGTTTCCATATCTTGGCTAGTGTAAATAGTGCTATAATAAACACCTGCATGCAAGTGTCCTTTTACATTAGTGTTTTTGTATCCTTTGGGTAGATTCCCAGAAGCTGGATTGCCAGATCAAAAGGTAGTCTATTTTCAGTAGTTTGAGGGACCTCCACACAGCTTTCCATAGTGGTTGATTAGTTTGCAATCCCACCAGCAGTGTGAAAGCGTTCGTTTTTTTTTTTCTCCACATCCACATCTGCACTTGTCATCTCTCTCTCTCTCTCTCTCTCTCTCTCTCTCTCTCTCTCTCTCTCTCTCTCTCTCTCTCTCTCTCTTATTTTTAATGCGGGCTGTTTTTACCAGTATGAAGTGGTATTTCATTGTGGTTTTGATTTGCATTTCCCTGATGATAAGTGATACTGAACATTTTTTCATATCCCTATAGGCCATTTATATTTCCTCTTTGAAGACATTTCTTTTAAGCTCTTCTCTCCATTTCTTGGCTTCACTGTTGGTGTGTGAATGCTTTGTGGATATTTGATATTTCAAAAAAACAAACAAACAGACAAAAACATCAACTCTGCTATAGAGTTATTTGAAAAGTACCATTTTTATCATATTTTGAGATATCTTAGATCCAATAATATTTCCAGTATCAGGTAACCTAGAGGAAATCTTGAACATGGAATTTACTATGCAACATTGTTGGTTCAAAAAAGTAAAATTCTTCTTGAAAAGTTGAAGGCAAGCATGCATCAACACTAGCATTCAAATCATTGTGTAGCAGAACGTCACAGTCACTGTTTCATCATGTACTTATCCTCAAGTAACACCAACTCTTACTGGAGAGTGAAAGTATTTACACTGGGAGGCACATAAATTGCAGGTCAGTCATGTGAAAATCGTGACTTAAAATTTATCAGTGGCAATAATTATTGTAGTAAAGTAAACAGATAAATCCAGGTTTTTTTTCTTGAAATTATACTTTGATATAATTTCACTTGGGTCAGTGATTTTCAACGAGGGGCTATATATTCTGAAGTGCACCAACCAGCACCATACTTTTGTCCCCACAAAGAATTGTCTGCTCCCCCATAATTAATTATGTGTAGTTGGATAATCCTGAGCTGAAAATTGTGATACACTTTGGCATATAAAAGGAATGGTACTAACAGAAGCACTATGAGAACAGAATAAAGGTTCCATCAATTCAAAGCACGAAAACTTTACTAAAAATGGCAGTTTTCTGGTAGAACTTCCAAAAGCAAGTAATGCTCACTACAGTGTTATTGGAACTCTGCATCAATGTTACCATCATCAGGTCACTAATCAAGAAACAGAAACTAAAACTATGGGTTCACTAGGTCATTCATTGCTATAAACTAATTATGTGTATTTTATTTACATTTGATAATGAATTTTTTTTTTCCTATTTGAGCATAGGATTCTTTTGACTTCAGAAATATTGAAAAATCCTCAGTAAATCAACTTAAGCAAAGAAAGAATTTTAGGTGTGAACATCTACAAATGAAAAGTAGTTTGAACATTTGGACAACACTCTCCTTCTGGGACTATAAATTAAGTCGTCCAGATAGAGGAAATTCAGTATTCTGAGAAGTATTTGTGTTCACCAGTCAAATGGTCTGAATCATGAGTCTCTGCCATTCTAGAGAAAAAAAAAATCAATCAACTCTTAGTGATTCTAAAAATAGTTTTCATAATCAAGAAACTCTTTGCTTTTGTTTAATATGCCCTGTGACCTACATATGTAGTTATTTAGTGAAAGAAATTTTTGATGCATGACTTGAAGATAAAATATCTTTGCATTGATCACCTGTGTATTTAAGTAGCATAAAGTGACTACAGTAACTGTGATTCATTTTTTTCTTTTGACACGATTTTATTTATGAGATAACTCAGACTACTATCAAGGGAGGAATATATTTTTTATCAATTGTTCAATATTTTTAAAGACAAAATGGGTATTCATAAGAAAATTTATCATATAAAGAAAAAACTAATAAACAGACATGCACAGAGAAATTATCTATCAGTTTGCAACAAAAGCAAAAATTCTTACCAGGTTAATGTATTATGTAAGCTTGGACTCAAAGTACAATTTAAAAACTTTCGCTATATAATAAATATCTCTTATAGACATAAATATTCTTTGAAACTATTTTAAAATGCTTTTTATAGTATAAATATTTAATTTGGGAAAATAGGAATGTTTATTGCAGAAATTTAGAAAATGTAGCTGAGTAAATATAAGAAAATCTAATTGCATTAATTTCCAAACACTAATGACAATTTTAAAATAAACAAGAATACCTTACTCATCTATCTTTATCATTTTTTTACCAAAAAATAAATCAAATATAAGGATAACATTCTATCTTGTTTTTATCTTCAAAATAATATCACTACTAAGTTTAAACATATGTATAAATGCTCTCTAAAATTATATTAATACCTGTTAGTGCTTATTATATGATTGTAATGATGTTTTTTAAAATATAGCCATGCTTTTGAACTTGTAATTTCATTATTCTAAAATTCTAAGCAACATTGCATTGAACATTCCTTTAGCAAAGTCTTGCCTACATACTCATATTTTTAAAACAAATATCCACATATTGTTATAATGAAGAAAATATGCTTTAAATAATTTTTATCTATTTTGACATAAAATTCATTAAAACACTTGTGCTATTTATACTCCCTAAGCAGTGAATGACATTTTAAATGACTTGTGAATGCCACTCTCTGAGTTTTCTCTAGAGTAATAGCTTTGTGGCTCATTAATTAAACATTCATGCATTTGAGAATTTTAACTGTACACCGTATAGGACTTAAAAAAATTACTTTAAAGATGTGGTCCCTTATTCCAAAGTAGGAATATCAAATGATTAGAAAACATTTTTAAAGAAGCAAAAATGTTCAAGATAGTATTTACCTTCTAATAAATACTTTATGAAATGTAAGATGATAATGTGATTGAAAAAACTATACGAGGCTGAAAAAATACATACATTTTGAAAATACTATAAATATTGTATTGACATGGAACACTGGAAATAGCATTCCAAGTGATGTGAATGACAAAAGCAAATATTCAGCAATGAAATGGATTATATAGTTCAGGGATAGTTCTGTATAGTAAATGGATATTGCAACCAGTTAGTGATGGAACTGGGATAATGGGTCTGTCTGTGAATTATAGCTAAAAGTATATATAACCAGGGACTTGCCATCAAGTTTTCCCATAATAAAAGGAAACTGGGAGAAATAGAGGCTAACATGAACAACGAAATAAAGGTTTCATGACGAAAGAAATTACCTAAGGGTAGATTTAAGTCTAATTAAGAGGACAATAAGTCATGCTCCTTTTTTTACTGATGGTGAAAGAACTGTACACACAAATATGTAGCCATATTAGAAATAATACTTAAAATATCAGCAGAGAGAGGTAATTTTATCTCAGATTCATGGAATGAATGTTCACTGTCAGGAGATATATGAAATAGCCCTTGAATGAAATTTAGAACATGGTGTTGAATCTGCACATAGCATTGTAAAACTACAGCAAGGTAATTTCATGGTGAATATAAGGTTCTGTTGCATTTGCTTAATGTTTTCAATGTATATTTTGACTCCAGATATAATTGAATATAGTGCATTATGATTGATTTGAAGGTATTTTCCCCCATAAACCCTTGTGTTCTATGATCTCTTAAAAATTTTTACTTCTTCGCTTTTTTGTGAAATGATCATATCGTATCAAATATTTATAGATTTTGAAACATTTATAAATTATGCTATGAATGATATTACAGTATTACTCCATTGCATCAGTTTGACCGAATATTATATTTTAATATTCACACGCGTTTATTGTGGAAACTAAATGGCAACTAATTTAAACAAAAATGACATGATGCTTGCCCATCTTTGATAGAATTTACTCTTTATAGAATCCAGAATCTTTTTTCAGGGTCAATAAAAGTTAAAATAAAGGATAAAATAACTGATAATGGCTATGATGGTGATAAGACAAAAAATAGCTTTAATTGAGTCTGCACTGTATACCAGTAACTGAATAGATGCTTTATTTATTTTTTAAAATTTTCAACTGTGTTATATTTCAATAGCTGCTAGTAAAGGAACTTTCATTTACATTTTCAAAAAGTTCTATGAACAATAGCTATCCTTCCATGTAAATATGAAATTTTTTAAAAAAATACTTAAATTGTTTGCTTTCCTTTTTGTAATGATGAGATTTTAGTTTTAATTAGTCATTAAATTTGAATTCATTTTACTTTAAACTATTTTATTTATAAAGAATTAATTCAGATTTGTGATTCTTATTCATCTGGGATAATAAGTACCATTCATATTCATTATCCATTCACATTTGTACTTTATAGCAAAATGTAGATATGACTGTATATATTTCTGGTTTTGAAAAAATTTAGTTTAGTTTTTTTTTTTTTGACTTGGGAATGAGAATTATATATAACATAGACTAGAAATGTGAGAACCATGATACTGATAAAAAATAGTAACTTATATGAAAATGAATTAAAGTGCCAATACTAAACAACAACAAAAAAATATTTGGACCCTTGGGAAGAAAGACAGTAAAGAAATCCGTTGAGTAAGTGATATGAAGAAAATAAGAACAGTGTAAGATTAAAGTTGTTGAAATTGGAAAAATTATTTAAGATTGGACATTCTATACTTAATTTTTCACTGCATTTTTTTTTTTTTTAGAGTAAGTCTTGCTATTTTGCCTGTGGAACCACAAGATCACGTTGCCTCTGGTACCACGGACGCAAGCAATCCCCACCCTCAGCTTCCTAGGTAGCTAGGATTACAGGCTCTCACCACTACGCCCAGCTATTTTTTGGGACTAGGTCTCGCTGTTTTGCCCCCAGCGGGACTTGAACCGCAATCCCCAGACCTTGCCAAGACTCCATAAGCTGTCGCTTACAAGCATGCGTCACCATGCCCAGCCCTTCACTGCATTTTTGACTGTATTAATTTACATATAGAGTAGTGTAGACATACTATAACAACCATGAATATCAATATTAAAATTACAAATATATTGCAGAGTGTTTCCTTTTATAATAAAGTACAATGTTAATATGCACTGTGGTTGCACTGACATTCTGCTCTAGTTTTGGAGTAAAAATGAAATTATGCTTATGATAGCTCAGTGTAATTTAAAATACACACATACACACAAAACTGGAAGTCCAAAAATTTGCTGTGGAAGCTGTCAAACACTGAGTTATTTTCTTACAGTTATGTCCCTATAATCCATGTGGGGCATTAGATTTTCTCTGATAGAAAAGGTAACAGAAGTCATCTTCTCCTTGTCTTTTATAGAATAGTTTATACCATTATGAATTATGATAGATTATGATAGATTTAGTCATAACTAAATGACCAACTCATCAGAGCCCTGATCAGGATGATGATGATCATGATTACTATAAGATTATTAATATTATACCTACCTCTGGACCTGTGTTAAGTTTGTGTCTAGTCATTTATTATGGTTACTACCATAATGTTAATGGTGCTACACTTGTCAATATACGTCTGTTTTGTAAAGTATAAATTTATCAATTTTAAAGATGGAATGCAGATCTTAAACTGCTTGCTTGAACACAAAGTCGAACACAAAGTTCATCTACAGAGACTGTGTAAATGATTCAGAATAATCAATTAGCAATACGAAAAGATTTTTTAATTAAAATGTTTAATACCTTCTTAGGGAAATAAAAACAAACAAACAAACAAACAAAACTAGAGCCACCAGACTTTTTCAGCCCCAGAGATATGAACTGTACTCATATAATTATCTTATCTATGCTTTCCTGCAACAGGCATTACTGTTTTTATTTTTCTCATTTGTTTTATTTATGTGATTCAATGAGTGTCATTCAATAAAGGAGAACAGTTCCATCATAAGGATGTCAGTGTAATTCTCACATTTACTTAGGAGCTAGTGGCAGGTGGATTTCAATTTTTTCTTTTCCTATACCTCATAGCATCATGATTATTAACTGGGGCAATAAGTTACTAAGTTATTTAGTGAATAAAATGAAATAGATTTGAGGATACAAGTTATCTTTAGGAGTCAACATTCAAGCTTTTTAGCTTCCTGTGTTCTTAGGACTATATTTGGTAAAGATTTTGGTTATAATGGAATTAAATTCATTAATCATATAATTTAACATTATTAAAATATTCATTTATGCAACTATATGATCCTATATTCAAATATTTCAACATTTCTGTCAGTGATTTGAATTTAATATATTTCATGGTTGCAACTGTACAGCTAAAACTTGCAAGACGCATTTATATATTCTACCATAAATAAATTTTTCTTTGGTCTGAAAAATCAAGCAAAACTGTAATAAATTAAATTATACCATTTAATCTAAAATATACATAATTATGCATGGAGCCTACTTATTATTAGATAGAAAATTATGAAATGCATTATCTCCAGAACATATAGATAATTAAGAAATATTTAAACTCAACACAACCCATAAAAAGTTAGATAGCTGCAGAGAATTATTATATTTTCAAATTACATCATACAATGAAAAAATTGTAAATATATACAGCATGAGAACTTTGGTAACCTGTGACAAATATTTAAATTATTCTCCTTTGTAAAAGTATTTTATAAAATCTAAAACCAGTTTATGAAAGATATTTTATGAAATCTAAACCCAAAGGTTACAAAGAAATTCTTTCATTTCAACATAAAATTTATGAGTAAATAAATGTATCTAAACTTTTGTTTATTCAAGATGTTAGTGGAATATAGTGAACACCCACCATGAATGAATTTTTATTTATTCAACAAATATTGGTTGCTAGACATTATGTTGTCTCTGAATCATTTATCACTGGATACTATGCTTATATTTTAGTGGATGACTAGTCAAGTTTAATAACACTGGAGAGTCCTCTGAAGTGGCAAGGGAGGTTGGCAATGAAAGCTTGTGGAATGACTTTCTGTTTTTCTGGGGGTTTTGTTTGTTTTGCTGTTTTTCTTCTGAAGTCATAAATGAAAAGAAATGCTCAGAACATAATAGATGAAAGTGAAACTACAGCCCAACCCCTGAGATTCTTTGATGCTTTGGTCTATGTATGTCTTTTTACTGCTCTTTTGGGAAAGACAAATGTATGGGAGAACTAAACTCCTTAGGCTACATCTAACTCCAAGTTTCTAGGATTTATATTACACAGACAATTTGAATGGATATTTTAAAATCAAATGTTGTTAAAACATCTTCCCTTGAAGAAGCAGTTTTAATTTTTTCTGCCTGAAATGAAATCGTGTCTATTCACATGAGGAGTAAATAAACATAATTCAATTTAATGCAAGAAAATGTATTTTATTGTTTTATGTCGAGTGGTTTTGTCTGTGCTGAAACAATTGAAAGCTTCTGGATCTAGCTATGATATTTTTGATAATTTAGGTTTGGGAAAAATATCTTGAAAAGCTGAAATACATTCTAAAACATTTTCTATAAGTAAGCCAGACTCTGTTAATTCAAAGTGGATTTTATATTCTCTATTTTGGCCTGGGAGAACTATGAAAATCTTTGCCAAATGACACACTGCCATCTACCCACAGGGAGCAGCTTTTGGATTATCATTCAACAGCAATTCTAAAAGGGATTACTTGGAAGGGAAGAGAAAGCCCAAGTGTGTCTTTTGCTTTCTGCAATCTTTACAACTCACAAAATCTCTGTGTATCCTTTACATGGATGAATTTGGAGAAGGTGGAGACATTTCCCTGTGAACTTTAGGAGTTACCCTAATTTTTACACCTTATAAAACAATGAGTATTTGGATGCTTTGCTACTATTCCATGTAATTCTACTACCAGCGACATTAGTATTTCCAGAAAGTATGTTCAAAATGACGAAACTCAGTCCAGCCCCAGTGAAAATCTACATTTTTAATGAGAACCTCATTAAAATTTTAGAAGTGCCCTAATCTTTGCCTTTGTCTTTTGTCAAGGGGAAATGAGGATTCTTCCATTTAAAGAACTTGAGGAAATTGTATGTGTAAATGTGTTTTAGTAACTTGCATTTATAGAGTAACTTGCATTTAAAATACTCACATAAAATAATAAATTCTTTAATCCTACCCATATTATTTGATAGATAGAATCTATCACGTTCATTTCATTGATGAAGTAACTGATCTTTGAGAAGTTCAGGTAGGTTGCCCAATAGCACCCAGTTAATGAGAATTAGAATTAGCCCTCAAATATCCTTGCTTCCTCCAACTCTAAATATAAAGCCTTAAACTGATATTTTTGCCTCTTTGCCCTTTATTTTCAAACAGCCTTTCAATTTAGAATCTATTTGGCCAGGTAGAAACATTATCTTAGAATATAGCAAGATAGTAACTTTTTTCTTCCTCAATAGGTTAATATTTTCACTAGTAGAATATTAAATTCTGATAAAACTATTAGCTTTATTGCCAAGAATGTCAAGCTATTTTCAATCTTAATATTAATTAAGACATGGGTCACTGTCAAACAACAACCTTAGCTTTTTCCCTAAGCATTTTAAAAAATATATTATTATGTTTTTGTTATTATTTTGAAGTAACATGGATTACAAAATTGTGTATGATACAAAGGTATGCCTTTCCAGGTATACGTCCCATACTGCATCTAACTAGTAAGGTATCCACTATGCTCCACCAAAATCCATTGTAAACATTCCTATTTTGTCCCCCCTCATTTTTCATCAAAGTCTTTCAATTCTACAGTCAGATACCTGTGGTTTTGAAGCCATACCCCAATATGGACAGTGCATTTGTCCCCAACATGGGCGCGTATTTGTTCATAAAACTTAGGTACTGCCATTAGCTGTGTCTGAAAAACACAAACCTAAACAGGATAAGGGTACTTTTACTTTGTTGAAAATTCGGTGTGTGGAAGAGAAAATGAAGCACTGAGAGAATGTGTAGAGGGAAATTGGGTTTCTGGTTAGGAGGAGGTCAGGGAAAGGATAAAAAAGGAGCAGAGACTGAATTTTTGGGAAAGAGAGTGGAGGCAAGTTCGGAGATCTCCGAGGATTTGGCACCTGGAGGAAAAGGACCAAGAAGCAGAGTCATCTGGAACTCTCCCAGCATCGGCCCCATGGGTGGGGAGCTGTGTGAAGGTGGAGAAGTGACCGTGACGAAGTGATGAGCCACTGTGCAACCTGGAGAAACTTGAGCTGAACCTTGTGCTAGGAGTGATGGAGAACCAAAGGACAAGAACTTAATTTCAGACTGAGGTAAACCCCACACAGCTCCCCAAAGAGCAGAAGTGGGGTTCCTTTTAGTTTGAGATACTTGTGCAGGTGTGGACTACTAGACTGTTTGTTTTTCCCCTTACTGTAAATAAACCTCTATGTTTGCCCTTTTTGTTATGCTTTGATCCCTGGGCAACTGTTTGAGTGCAGACAAGAGAACCCACAGTGACAAAAATCCCAAATGGGTTAGTACCCTACCCTGGCAAGTTTGTTATTGGTTTGCTTTTGTCAGAACTTTTGTTTAGTGTCTCTATATTCCATAATAAATAAAGCCATGGAGTATTTCTTTTCCTTTTTCTGATTTCTCTTAGTATCATCCCTTCTACTTCTATTTATGTTATCACAGATGGCAGAATTTAATCTATTTTTAATAGATGAATAATATTCAATGTTGTATATATGTCATGCTTTTCTAATTTACTGCTAGTTCTTCAACACTTGTTCACATGACATGACACATTAAATAGTTCAACAGTAAACAGAAATGCATATATCCCTTCAAATTAGTGTTTTGACATTTTCAGGTAGCTGTCTAAGATTTAAATTGTTGAATCATATGGTAGATTTATTTTTAAGATTTTGAGGAATATCCATACCATTGTCCATAGGGGCTAGACCAATCCAATTTTCCCCCAAGAATGTTCGGGGATTGCTTTTTTAACACATCCTAGCAAACTCTTCATTTCTATTCCTTTTCATATGAGCCATTCTCATAGGTATGAGATGCTATCTCATTGTGATTTTGATTTGAATTTCCCTCATAAGTGATGATGAGCATATTTTCAATGTGTCTGTTCACCTTTGTATCTTTTCTTTGTAGAGATGTCTGAATCTTTAGCTTCACTTTTTGATTGGACTATTTATTTTCTTTTTATTGAGTAACCATTGTAGATCTTGAATATCAATTTCTTGTAAAAATCTGTAGTGTACAAGTATTTTCAGCCATTCAGTTGTGTCTTCGTTTTATTGTAGACTTATTTCTGTTTTATTTATTGTTGGAGACAGACCCTCATACATCAATAAAGTCAATATCATGAAATATTTTGCCTGTGTCTTCAATGGATTGAGGACTTAGAGTCTTAACATCCATGTCTTTAATCTATTTCCAGTTAATTTCCATGTAAGGTGGTAGGTAGTGATTTGATTCCATTCTTTTGTGTGTTGCTATCCAGATTTTCCAACATTATTTGTTGAAAAAACTCTCCTGCTGTAATGGTCACTCTTGCTTCCTTTGTGGTATATGAACTGTACTTGGATATGCAAGCTTATTTCTGGACTCTCAAGCCTATTCCTTTGATCTATTGTTTGTTTCATTCCACCACCATACTCTTGATTTCTGCCTATTAGTAGGGTTGTTTGAGGTCTCAGAGTGTGACATCAGCACTGCTCCTTTTTAGTTCAGAATTATTTTGGCTATGTAAGGTCTTTGGTTTCTCCATATGAATTTCAGTAATTCTTGTCTATTTCTTTGAAAAAATGCCAATGGGTTCCTTCATAAGGATTGTGTTGAGTGTGTATATTGCTAAGAGTAAGATGGTTGTTTTAGCAATGTTAATTCTAAACTGTGAGCTGTGAATCTTTTCTGTGGTCTACTTATTTTTGCAATGTCATGGTTATTGTATAGATCGTTCATCTTTTAATTTTAAATTTACTGTTAGGTATTAAATTATGTTTTTGTTGCAGTGCAATTGGGATTGTTTTCTTGATTTATTTCTCTTTGAGCTTGCTTGCATATAGAAATGCAGTCGATTTATATAATTGATTTTCCCCCTGATGATCTACTATATTCATTGGTTATTTCTGTTAGTTTTATAGAGGACTATTTAGGACTCTTTATGTATGTACTATTACATCTGCAAATATTGATAGTTTTATGTTTTTCCAATTTGAATTACTTTGATATCTTCCCCTTGTATGATTGCCTTACCTGTGACTTCCAGTATGATGTTGAATAGCAGTTGTGAAAGTAGACATCCTTTCTTTTATATCTGATCTTAAAGGAAAAGCTTCCAGTCTTTTACTATTGAATATAATGTTGGCATTCAGTATGTTATATGTGTCTATTATAATGTAAAGGAATGTTTCATTTATCTCTACTTTTGTGACTTTTGCTTTAAATGTATGTTTAAAATGCAAGTGATTTTTCTGTCTCTACTGATATAATCACATATTTTTATTGGTTCATTTATTGATTGTACATTGTTGTAGTCCCCATATCTCTCCTCCCACCGCCACCACATCACCCCATGATTCATTGCTGTTTTCCTGCATGTTCTTCCCTCCCTTGCCTCTCCTTTGATGGAAGTTTCATTTTTATAATCAACTTGTTAACTTTTAATATTACCTGTCCTTTGGATTATTTATCTAAATTCCACATGTAATGAGACTATCTGCTATTTTTCTTTTACCTTCAGAGTAATTTCAGCTAACAAAATCCCTTCCCTCCAATTCCATTCATGTTGTTGCAAATGGCACACTTTTTTCTTTTTTGATTGCTGAATATTGCTACATTGCATAAATATGTAACAACTTTTTGATCCATTGTCTGGGGGTGTTTGGATTGTTTCCATACCCTGGCTATTGTAAATAGTACTGCAATGGCACAGGAGTGCAGGTTTACTTTTGAATTAGTGGTGTTTTTTGTTTGTTTGTTTGTTTGTTTGTTTGTTTGTTTTAATCTGTTGGGCAGATACCCAGAAGTGGGATTGCTGGGTGAAATGGTAGTTTCATTTTTAGTAGTTTGCAGGTCCTCCACAAAGCCTGACATTGATGTGGGATCAGTTTGCATTTCCATCAGTAGTGTTTTAAAAGTGTTCCTTTTTCTCTGCATCCTCACCAACATTTGTTGTTGTCCATTTTTATTTATTTATTTATTTTTTTAATGTGGGCCATTCTTACTGGTATAAAGTAAGTAATTTGTGGTTGTGGTTTTAATTTTCATTTCCCTGATTATAAGTGATGTTGAACAGCTTTTCATATGTCTGTTCACCATTTTAATTTCTTATTTGAGGAAGTGTCTTTTTAATTCCCAATTTTGCCCATTAATGCCCCCTCCCTTGTTTTTGCCCTTTTTGCCCATATTTTTTATTCCCATTAATGGCCTTTGTTTTTTAATTGGGCTGTTTACTTTGTTTCTATTAAGTTATGTGTGCTCTTTGTGTATCTTTGATATTAGTCCCTTCTCTGTTGCATGTTGAGCAAACATTTTCTCCCATTCTGCTGGTGTTCTCTTTGTTTTGTTTATTGTCTCTAGCTGTACAGAAACTTTATAGTTTCTGTAGTGCCAGGTGTTTATTATCCTTTCCTTTATTTTCTTTTGTTTCAGGAGATGAGGTTTTCTTTGAAGATGTTTCTATGATGTATGTCCTGGAGTGTTTTGCCTATTTTTTCCTCTTTATATGTTATGGTGCCAGCTTTTTGTTGAATCCTTTATCCATTTTGAGTTGATTTTTTTGTATGATGTGAGATATACATGTTGCTGTTCAGTTTTCCCAGCGCCATTGATTTAAGAAACTTTTCTTTCTTTCTTTTTTTTTTTTTTTTTTGAAACTAGGTCTCGCTACTTTTGCCCATGGAATTGCAGGCTCTCGTTGCCCGGAGTATCACGGGCTCAAGCAATCCCCAGCCTCAGCTTCCCAGGTAGCTGGGGTTACAAAAACACTACCATGCCCAGCTATTTTTTTTGGGACTAGGTCTCACTACGTGCCCCCAGAGGGACCCGAACGGTGATCCCTGGCCCAGTGATTACTAGGCTGTTGCTTACAGACATGTTGGCCTTATAGAAGGTTGACCCTATACTATCAAAATTGGTCTTTGTACTTTCATTTTTGGAGAGACTTTTGACTCCTGTTTCAATGTCCGTGTTTATGATTAGCTTATTCATTTTTTTTTCTGTTATTTTCAGATCCAGTCATGGATCACTGTATATTTCTAAGAATCTGTCTATCTCTTGAGTTATTCAATGTATTGGTATACAAAAGTTCATAGTAATATCTTATGATTCTATAAGTTTCTGAGTGTCTGTTGTAATTTTTTTTCTTTTATCTTGAAGATGTGTTAATTTCTAAGAATCCATTCATTTCAACTACTTATTCGGTTTACTGACTCATAGATGTAATAAAGAACTACCACATTAAAGATAATTTTGCAGCTGAATTTTCCACACATTGAAATATAAGATGCAAAGAAAACTTAAATTTTAATTAATTCCTATATTTAATGAAGTTTTAATAGTATAATCATTAAAATTTGAGCAGGAATAATATGGAAATAGAATTAAATAATTTATAGATATTGAGATATCTTGTAACATGCTACACTCCTATAAATAATACATACTTAGGTTAACAAAAATACAAGAGTAGCAAATTTCACCAGTCAAGTGAAAATTAAAAGCCAGTGTCTTATGCCACCAGTGCATTCAAGTGCAATGTGTTTTCAATATTGAATTTAAACATGCAGAATATTCTCTAATAAAAAAACCTAAAGATGTGGTTTCCAAATCACAATTTCACATACAACACTTTTACTAGTTTAATTGCTCTTAAGCATTTCTTCAGAACTTTTTATTCCTTTCAAAAGGGGCTATACATACACATACATAAACATATATGCGTACACACTCAACTGTGATCTCATTCTTCATCTTGTTTTTTGTTAACTACTTGCAGTTTTTGAAATATAAAAAAGAACAATATAATCCGTTAAACGCTGACCACCTACATCTTCACAGATAATACATGAGATGTTTTAATATGCATATTTTCTATTGAATAGTCAAAGCATAATCCTTTAACTCTCCTATTAATTCCTTTTTCCAAGGTCAGGTGTCAAAATCCAAAGAAGTTTTAACTAACTAATTCAAAGGTGCACATCTAAAAATGAATACATTGGCATTTCAACAGTTTTCCTTTAAAAATATTTCAGGTGTATTTTAGTTGCATAGATATATAGCTAATTTTTAAACTATATGGTAAAGAGATAAATTATTTCCCACTTAAATTAAACTATTTAATGTTATGCATTTACTGAATCCTAACTTCCATTTCTAATTTTTTTCAGGACAAAATATCTCTCAGTACTCAGCGTAAGTGTAGAATATTACTAATACTGTGAATCACTTTCAGATTATGTCTCAATTACCTTAAGTGGGTACAGATAAATCAAAACTTGTCTCTTATTTCTTTGTTATTCATTATTATCTCATCCAGTGTACTTTTGCTCTATCAATTAGTGTTTTATATTATGATACATTGAATTTAAATAGGTGACATTAAATAGTATGCATTCTTTTGTATATTTTACCTAACACTTGAAAAATACTCAGAGAATAGTTACATCGCTTCTATAAAGAAAACAGTTATTTGGGAGAAAAACAATCAGACTTTAATGGAACAGTAGCATGCAATATACTGGGAGATTAATCTCCATGTCTCACAGATTTCGAAATTTCCTGTGTACTACTAAGTAAGCATGAATGACCCTATCTTTTGGAATACCCTTTTAAAGATGTTTGTTTATTTCTGGCCTGAGAGACCTTTGGCCTTTGCTCTTTGTCTAGAGCAAAATCAGGTTTGCTTATAGAGTTGGAATATAGAAATGGTGTATCACCTTCTAAAGAAATTTGAGCCATGTTTTCTTTCCAGTTTATCAATAGAAAAATTCCATCTGGTGCAAAATGTAGGCTTGTCTATTGTCCATTATAAAAAAAAATAAAATGTTGTCTAAACTCAGTCTTTCATCATTATAACACAACTATGTTCCCAGATAACATCTGGATCCATTTGAGCTACCCTTTGTTAACATTTTGCAGACCCTGCTATTGATTTAGGTAATAAATTCATATCTGGTTAACAGAATCATGCAATTTCTACCAAGATTAATGAAATATAAATTTTAAACTCATACAATTTTTATCATAGAAGGTTTGGTCCCACGCCTCTAAGTAGCATGCATTGTTTGAAACCAATGTTACCTCAAAAATTAATCATCATCATCATCATCAATAATAAAGGAAGTCTGAAAAGAGAAGCACTGTGCTAATAGACTTGAAGACTACATCTGGCATACTTAGTAATAGACTATATGAATTTTTAAATAAAATAATGCTGGCTGTGGGCATTTAGGTTTTGGATAATGTTAACTGATATAAAAGGTTAAAGTAAATAGGTGAGAATGTATATTTTCTGCCAGGTATAAAGATGTTTATTAGATGGATCAAAACAAGAAGCATAAAGTCAGAAATGTTAAGTTCAGAATAATCATCTTAAAAAATAATTATTATAAATCTGAAGGACTGTATGTACTAAGTAATCCCACATAGCTCTTTTGCTTAAATGCTACTTTAATTATTTCTGGATTTTTTCTTTTCCTGTGGCTAATTAGATAGCACTGTGTTGTTTTTAGAGTTATTTAAATGGTGAGACATCATTTGTGTGTATTCCTTTGGTATTATGTTATTGGAAAAGTCTGAGGGGCTGAAGAAGAGTGAAAGGAAAGTTCCAGAGATATCTTACCCACAGACTTCAACACCGGACATATATGTAGTTTTCCTTATTTAACTTCCACCACAGGAGTTGTGCATTTGTTATAGTTTATAAACCTGAGTTAACATATTTACATTGATGACCCATAGTTTATATTATTTGCTTAGTTTAGTTTATTAATTGTTATTGATACTGTGGGTTTAGAGAAATAAAGCTACAATTAATCATGCAGTATTCACTATCCTAAAAATTCTGAATACTTGTCCTATTCATCCTTTCCTCTTCAAATTTCTCACCATTAAGCATATAACTTCAAATTTCTTTAGCAAATTGAAGAAGTTTCCCTCTATTTCTAGTTCATTGAAAGTTTTTATTAGAAATTGGTGTTGGATTTTTGTGAAATATATTTTGCATATATTTGTGAAATATTTTTCACAAATTGTAAAATATATTTTGCATGCGAAATATAGTCCACAATTATGTTAATTGGTTTTCAAATTCTGAATCAGACTTGAAATAACTGGAATATATGTCACTTGATTGTGTTGTTTATATATGTGTGTATATGTGTGTTTCTATATATATATATAAAATGTTATCAAGTATCCGATAATATATATGTATATATGTGTGCGTATACACATAACTATGTTTTTGACCATGTGATAAGATTTTTTTGAGAGTTTTGCATTTCTGCTCTTGAGATGTGTTAGTCCATAATTATCCTGTAAAGTCCTATATGACTTCATAGAAAGGCAACATATCCCGTCCCTCTTTGTCTTCTGATAGAGATTGTGTGAAATTGGCAAAATATAACTTTAATATTTTATAGATTCAAATGAAAATCTTTGAGTTTGGTGCTTTCTCTTTGGAAGATTATTAATGACTCAGTTATTTAATTGATTTAGACCTATTCAGGTAATTTATTTTTATTTGGCTTTTGGCAGAATGCTCTTTTAAGGAATGATTTGCATGTTATAAAATTGGGGAATTTAAGGAATTTAAGGAATGATTTGCATGTTATAAAATTGGGGAATAGAGAGTTTTATATATTATTCCTTGACTATCCTTTAATATTTTTAGAATCTGTAGTAGTGTATCTATTTGGATATTAGTAATTTGTGTCCTATTATTTTTCTTAGTTATTCTGGCTAGAAACATTGATTTTTATTACTTAGAGTATTTTTAAATATAGAGGCATGTAGAAAAAAGTCATGGAGAAGTTAGGCTTTGAAAAAAAATACTTGAAACAAAGGTGAAAATCATGTGTGTATAAGGGCAATGTGTTAAAGTTAGAGGAAATGCAAGAGGAACCCCTTGAGTTTTAAATATTACTGATGGGCACCAGTAATATAAATAATGCCAGGTGGCAAAAATTATGTGATAATGAGCTAGAGGAACAATATAAGAAAATATGAAAGTAATGATGGGTAAGTGGCTAGATTATAATTATAGAGTATCTAATACAAATGTAAATGCTTATTTCAAGTATGATGGGATTTGATTGGATATGTCTGATAATTTATATTAAAATATTTAGATTTTTGATAACATTCGGAATATAACACTGGGAACACTTATTTAATCAGATAAAGTGATTCAAGTAAAAAAAAATCATTGTAGCTTAGACCTGAATCTTGACAGTGGAAACTGAAAAATGATATAGCATAAACTGCAGTATTTGATAATTTATTTTTCAAAAATTCCTAAGTAAATTACAGTTGCTGTGCATTTGTTGTGTGTATGTCTGTATGTGTGTGAGAGAAAGAAAGAGAGGGAGAGAGTAAGGCTATATATAGAAAAAGAAAGAGGGAGTATTATAAAAATAATAACTTTCTACATCTGTCTGTATCTATACCTGTTCATCTATCTTTCTCTTTATATATCTTTTGTGTGTATACAGTTGGATTTTATGTATACTAATGGATATATGTATATACCCTTTAAGGTAAATACAGTGTATGACTATAATAGAGAAGATACACTTTCTGTATATTTTATAATTCAGATTCACAAAGCAAGTAAAATCAGAACAAAAACAGATGCCCAACTACTCTGATTCTATAACCTGTTCTCCTAATCATGGTTGTATACTATTTTTTAACATAATTATGAATGGGAAAAATGAGCAAGTATTGTGCTGAGTTAAAAATTAAAGTTAAGAAGTAATCATATTCACTACAAAAATTTACTAAACTTTGCTTTCAGGAATGAAAATCTGAAACTTGGAAAGGAAAAGCTAAAAATGTTGTCTTAAAGACAGACTTCCCTAGTCAACCCATAATCAATGCCAGCTTGATATGCTCACTGAATCTCATGAATTTTAAGGAAAGTTAATTGAATTTTGATGGACTAAAATTTATATTCTTTTGTCTATCACTGTTAGAAGGGTTTCATGGTTGTTAATGAAATTTTAAGTATGAACAGTGTTGCTAATATATAACATAGGACTAGTTCTCTGAGACAATTTTAAATAAGCAGATTTGTTTTCTTCTCTTTAGATAAAAAATAATGTTTGAGTTAATATTGGCTATTGCATATCTGACAGATATTTGGATACATAAATTGTGAAAGAGCAACTCTCCTGCCTGCCTGTAATTATGCAGGTGTTTCTTTACATATACCCTTTTCCCTTTGCAAACAGGAGCAGCCACTCTCTTACCTACCTGTGACTATATTCAGGTGCTTCTCCTTTCCTTTCTCTTTTACCTAATAAATTCACTCATCTAAAATGTAAAAGAAATAGATAGTGGGAGAACAACATAGGAAGTAGGGTCAAGAGATGGAAGAAGTGTGTTAAATAGTAGCAGCCGCTCAGAATCCAACCACTAAGGATATCTTCACTGATATTCATCCATTTGGAAAAAACTGAGACATATGAGCTCAAAAAAATTTCAGTATTCACTCTTAGGTGACACATAAAACAGAAAAGTTTTTTTGGGGGAGTGCAATGAAAGCATAATTAATGTTGTATACCCCCTTTGTGCCTTCCAAATTTATGGGAAAATATGTGTAGAAAACTAATTGTTTTAATATTATAATATAGATGGAAGTATGAGAACAGAAAAGGAGAAACTTACAAAAAAATATATTCATTTCATTACATAATTTTTTTTTCAAATAAATGACACTGGCCTTAAGATTAATTCTGTCCTTTATAACTTAAGATTATTTTTTTGCTTCTTTCTGAAACACTTACTTGCTCAGATACTATTTTTTATGCACATGCCTGCAATCCTGTTAGAACCTGATTAAGGGAAGACAGATGGTCAAGTAACTTTTGAAGTTCAATAGTTTCTTAATATATCTCCAATCAAAAACACTGACCCGGATACATCTTTCTTTTTAACTGAGACATTAAAAGCTATTTCAGGGATTCTTTTTTTCCGATTTAATTACGCTATGCTTAATTAAATCTACATAATTCAGCTGATTCCCATCATTATAAGGTATTGTCATAGACATACAGAAAATAAATAGATTTGATTGTATCAGGAAGGAAGAGCAAAAGTTGACAGTTGCTGATTTTTTAATTAAAACATAACCTATATTTAGTAAAGAAATTAGAACAAAAATATGCTTATGCCCTTACATTTCCTGAGGATCACATTCAAATTATGAATAACTGGTGAATCTCTGGAGCCTACCCTCAATTAAATGGCAGTTTTCTCCTTTTCTCTCCCACAACTTCTTACTTATTAATTTTTAAATTGTGGTAATGTTGGTCAACATTGTACTTTGGAAGTATAACATCCCACCTTTCTGGTGATGTCACAACAGCACTGTTACCACCAAAGACCCATAATCTATTGTTCCTCCTCCCCATATGGTATTATCTCTGGCCCCTTCCCCACCCCACCTGAATGCCTAAATTCTATAGTCTGTTTTTTGGGACTTTCTTGAGGTGATGTGATATATTTATGTATATATGCAATACATGCACGCACATATATGTATATATGCATATGCATACAAACATGTGCATATACATGCCTGTATATGTATATACATACACATGCATATACATATGCATGTATATACACATATGTATGCATGTGCAGATCAATGCATACACATCAATACATATATATACATATCCCATTCAGTAATCAAAATAGACTCATGTCATTTATTGTCAATATGATGAAGCTCAAAAGGATTATATTGTTACATGTCAGAAGGAGAAAGACAAATCCTAGATGGCTTCCCACTCTTTACTGTTACTTTACTTGGTCTGTGATCCTCTACATGCCCTGAATTCAAAATTTCCCTATGATTTCCCACAGACTCTTCCATGGCACATGCCAAATCCTGAACTAAAACTAATCTGTTTTTCAATGATATCCTGCACTCTTGATCTATTCATCTGTACCCTGTCAGTATATGAGTCATATGGAACTCTTCTATTCCTGTATGCTGCTAAAAGCAGGAGTTTCCTGAATACTCATAGGTGTATTTTCTAACTGTTTATCTTGGCCCATCAAACATATACAAACATGTTTTCAGAGGTTAGTAATTTTTCTATATAAGATTTTAAAGAACATTTTTATCACTATCCTAATAACATCATTATTTTACATACTGATTGTAATAACAGTCTTGATAAATAGAAAATTGCTGTATCTCAGGATTATTCAAATTATGATTGTCATCATTTTTGAAGCTTGCCTAGAGCCAGAGATTCTCTATACAAAAGTACTTAATTCAAAAATTTAAGCACAGACTAGAGAAAATTTAAGTCATCATAATACACATCTAAGAGAAGACATAGGCATGGGAGGAAAATGTTTCCTTGACTCTATTTATCTACCTTCTTACAAATTAGACCATTCCTCAAAATAAACTAGTCCTCTCTTCCTTCAAATATGTTACATATTTTTATTTTTTAATACAAAACAATATATAAAGACAAGTCCTTCAAAATGCCTTGATTATTTTATTCTTGCTGATTGATTTTATCATCTCTGTCTTATATTAATGATCAGTTCTCTTTGCAATATTAGGTACAGAGAGGAATGGAAAATCTGTCAGATTTAATGTTTTTGATAGAAAATTGCCATTTTTTCTTTCTTATGACTTTACATTTTTAATCATATATATATTTATGAAACAATACAGAATAGTGTAAGTGTAGTGTAGATTTTGCAATCACTAGCATTCACAATTGAGGTGTTTATCGTTTTGTGCACATCTGCTTTTGCTTGTATAGGAATGTGTACGTGTAACCATAGTAGCATTTAAATATGCCTTAAAAGATTTAAATATTTATTATCATCATGAATTGTTGGCATATCAAAGTAATGAATGATACATGATGCTTACTCAATTATACAAAAAACATCTGTTAGGATAAAATTGAATAAGTTATTTTGTCACATGGAAACTATATAATAAACACACATTTGAAAAACTAATGACAAAATAAGATGTTAAGTTCATTAAAAAAAAACCTGATGTTACTATCAAGATGAACTGATTTTTTTTTACTAGTGCAGATGATTTTGAACATAGGATTATGTAAACCATAATATATCACTCTCATACACAACTGATATTAAAAAAGAAAAGGCACATAGATTCATGTTACCCATAAGTACATTTCCCATACTCATAAGGACGTTTCCCATAAGGCAATAGAAGAAGTAAATTGTTACTGAGTGAAAGAATGTAACATAGATAAATATAGAATTTAGAAATTAGAGAAATGAAAGAGAAAAATAATTGTGCATTGCAAGTAGTAGTAATTTTGAAACCCTACCTGAGATCTGATATTCAATAAAAGTTGTCTAGAACTAACATGCAAAATTAATTGTTATAATAATTTTTTGTCATTTTGTTGTTGGCAGCAATTGTGGTGTTACAGATGGATCAATTTCAAATGTGTTACTAAATGAGTTAATGATTAACCATTTTATAGAGTATTTATTTACTTTAAAGTATTCTCTAAGCCACTAGTGTAATAAGGCATTTAAGGTATAAATTTAATTCTCAACATTTCTTGACTTGAGGGCATAAAAAAATCATAGAAAGCAGATATACATGGGGTCATTTTCTCCAAAGTATCAAATATGCTTTTTTAGTGAACCCAGAAAAAGACCTGTCATCACTTCAGTTTGGGAATCTAGTCTTAGGTGAAGCCCTGTTATCTTTGTTGGTCTGTTAATTAGCATAACCTAAAGAATGCACATTTTTTTGCACTGAAAACAGTGAGGGCCCTGAACATCTTCTTCATGTTCCCTTATAGGAGAAGATATCATCAAGTCCTAAACTTCTGTTCTTTTCTGTAATGAAGAAACAATCGCTGGTTTTCCTTATATGATTGAGGAGAATGTAATAGTTTGGAGGTCATATCCAGTTCTAGATTTTTCAGCAAGCATGTAAGGTTCCGGTTTTTCCTCTCAAAATAAGGGTGAGGTCATTACCCTCCTTATCTTAGTTGTGAAGTCTCCCCTTCTCTGTTCTTGTCACATTAAATCTCAAAGTGCAGGATAAATATCCCTGCTGCATTCTGATGTTGATTTGGAGGTAGTGGGTTCAGGGACCCTGGTCCTTTGAGCTACCTTTGAGAAAAGTTTCACCAGAGTTGCCTTTCAAGTGGCACACTGCACTGAAGAAGACAAAAACATTCAGTTATATCCAAAGGAATAATATTGTTATATTAAAGAAGGGGAAAGAAAAGGACACTAGGACAGACACAAGTCAGCAGAAAGGACTTTGGAAGGGACAGGTTCTTGGAAAGAGATGCCTACACAATCACAGGTGGCAGAGAACTGCATTTGGAAAAGACAGGGTTGTTTAGTATAATCTTCTTCCTGTGGTGAGGTGATTCTTTTCCTTGGGATTGTAACTATTAAATTAATTATTTCTAGGGCCTGACTAGGTAGGTTTGAAAGGATTGTGGTTTTCTAAAATGACCCTCCATCTCCATATCCCCATCTCTGGTTTGTGCATTTGAATGTTTTTATACCATCTGATACTTGCTAAAGCAGTTGGTTCCTAAGTTTTTCATTTATAAAGCTGGATCTATGATGATGTTAATCATCTTTATTTATGCTTCCAGTTTCTGGACTTGCGATACTTTCTCCTCAAATTTTCTGCTATCCTCCATCATATTCTATTATTCTTTGGAAATTGTGACCATGCTAATGCTCCATAATAATGATATTAAAGTGATTACTTTTCCTTTGGCAACGCATCTGATGTCATTTCAGTTAGTCATTCAGCCTAAGAAGAAACTATAAGGGTACAGAGGGTGTGTGTGTGTGTGTGTGTGTGTGTGTGTGTGTGTGTGTCCCCGTCCCAGCACTGACAACCCTGTTTGTAAATGAGGTTCAAAGACTTAGCAAATAAACAGTTTTATTTGAGAAAGCCAGGCCAGGCAGTCAAAACAAACACAGCCAGAGGCTAGGACTTTGGAAGTTGTGCCTTAGTTGCTAGGGTGCACCCTTTAATGTAGCCCAAGAGTAGGGTTTTGATAAGGTGGGATGGGGATAGGACCTGTGGAATTTCTGATGATCTCTGAGTCAGAAGAACACCACCTTTTCCGTATGTCTTAGTTCAACCATGAGAGCAGTATTGTCCAGTATTTGCAGCATTGTTCACTGAGTTCACTTCTGCTAAAGAAAAAAAGAGCCTATATTTTGCCAGAAGGAGCTCTCAGGATAATCCGTATTTCCATGTGTCCATATGGAAATGAAAAGTGGAAATCAAGAAATGTAAATAAAGCATTACTGTAACCTTCTTGTTTCTTTTTTAACATTTTTTTATATTCACACTGATAACAAATAATGGTCCACTGCAAAAATAGATAGTACAATGTTTCTTAAAAAGTCAGTCCTCCATGGAGTAATTTTCAAAAGTTAAAAAAAGTTGAAAAAAATCATAAACCAACTGCTTTAGCAAAACATATATATATATATATATGTATATGTATATGTATGTATACACATATATGCATAAATATATGTAGGTCTATTATTTCTGTTGGAGGGTAACTGAAATTAGCATAGTTGATGCTATGCATTGATAATAGCTCAAAATGGAATTACTTCCCTGTTGCTTTAGAATTATAAATTTCAAGAAGTGCAAGCCAAAGTGTGGTGTTTACCTTCATTAGATGTCATAGTTTCTTTTAGAAGGATAGAAAGGAATAAGGGAGGAAAACATGGTTTTTGTAATGTGGTATGATTGACAAACTCCCTCCAAGAAGGAGCAGGGGGAAAAGGCAAGCAGAATATGAAAAGGGCTCAGAAAAAGGAGAAAGAATTGAGCCATTTTTGGAGGAAAATGAGATGAACCCAGACACATGTTCAAGGTGATCTCTGCCTGTGACCTTGGGCCCCGGTTGATGACTTTGGCCTTAGCATGCATAAGCTGAGTGTGTATGCTGAAGGAGTCTAAAGGGTTTGGAGATTTGAACTTTGTGTTGGAACTTGACTTACCTAGTTTGATTTAGATGTTTTAAAGAGGCTGTGAGTGAGGCCCTAAATGATGGACTTTATGTGGTTTCTGTATCTTGGAGTTCTTCTATATCTTAAAGTTGAGAGAGCACTGAGAGAGAAAAAGAAGACATCATCCTGGATCTTGTGTTTTGAGGAAGCTGAAATATACCAGAGGAAAAGAAAGATGCCCTGCATTAGGAACATATGCTGCTGAACTCAGATTGATTGGACATGTGGTGAGGTGACCAGATACTAAAGGAGAGTTTTGGACAATGGTGGGTTTTTCCTGTTTATCTTATAGTAGATATGTATAGGTGATCACTTTCTTGTTTAGTAATAAATAGTTTAATCACTTTAAGAGTTTGATCTGGCTTGGAAATTATGTAGTAAAGGGATGTCTATAGAGAACCCTGAAGGGAGTAGGTAAAAGACAAGTTTGAAGTGTTTTTTGTTTTGTTTTATTCCCTTCAGTATAAGAGAGGTCTGGAGGTGGTCAAGCAACAGGTATCTGAATGACACAGGTAAATTGTTGTGGAAGCTTAAGGGTTGATTAAGAATTTTTGCCCATTTCATAGCAGATTAAAAGATAAAAGTTTTTCTCTGGTTTAGGAAAAACTGGCAAAAGAATTTTTAGTAAAAAGAGCCTGCCTCTGTCTCCAGATTACATTTCTTTAGTATAATAAAGTTGCCCAAATTGTTTCAATGTTCAGATTTTTTTAGTACAACTTATTTTAAATGTTGTTATGACTCAGTAAGTTACTTTCTAATTTTAATATCAGGAAATATTGTCAATGACTTGAAAAATGGGTGTCATAGAATTCTGGTGTTTTTTAAGTAGAACATTTGAATTATTTAGTGAACTCAATGGAGTTTACTGAATTCCATACGGAAGTGCACCTGCCTACAACTTTTCAATTGAGCAACTCAGGAGATAGAAATTAACTTATAGAAAATAGTGATCCTGATAACAATGCAAATGATTCTTATTCAGAATGATGCAAATGAATTTTACCCTGTAGACAATAAAAATCTCATTAATTAAACTCTCATTTGAACTGGTTTTAAAAGTCTGTTTGCTCACTCATTAATTAATGAGTTGAATAAAACCTTTGACAAACGTTCATTGTATGTTTGTGTGGGAATCATAAATTTATTCTTTAGAAAATTATACTTTACTCCTATTATTAAGTGAATTAATGACCATAGGAACTGATACAGGGGTAGTGACGCAGGTGAAAATTGTATAGGTGCCAAAATGCACTGGTGGGTGGAGTCTGAAAGAAGATGCTTGAGAAGGAGGGAGAAGTGCCAAAGGATGCATTAAAAAGGAGGAGCGAGGAGAGAGGAAAAAAGAAGAGATGAGAATGGCAGATTAAGAGAACAGACCCACATGGCCTGGCCAGGGGAGTCCCCTGGAAGAGTAAGCTGGTGGTAGCAAGGAGCCGTGGTGGGAGAGTAGACAGCAGAGGAATAGCTGGTGTGGAGTGGATGCCAGCATGGCAGGCGGGGGGTGACCAGGGGCTGCTGAGGGCAGGCCTGGTAAATGTGGCTATATGCTGCTGAAGGCCTGCTTAATAAAGGAAGCACATGGAACCACAGGAAGGTGGCATGTTGGAAAGCTGAGCTTGCATCAGCATCTGTTGGAAAAGTTTGAAGAGCCTTGGAGAAGCAGAGCAGCTCAAAACGCTGGAGAGAGAAGAGGCAAAGAGAAGACGCTGGAGAAGGGCTGGGCTTTGCAGGGTGCCTGCAGGCTTGGAGGTGCACCATCTTGGTCATGTGTTTGGGACTTTCAGACTCAATGGTACTTGGGGTAAAATAACTGGCTACTTGTGGTTTTGAGGACTTTTTGTTGCCCTGTTGAATACCCTTGTAATAAAACCCTGTTGTTAAACTGCATTTATCTGGCAACTGCTACACACAGGGGGTACAAACCTGAGGGAATGTGACTATAAGAAGCTGCATTTTTAAAGTAGCCTCTTGGTTGGAGGCTTCTGCCCCTTTTGACGCAATTTCAGAAGCAGAAAGTAAGAGGTTAAAGAGGGGAAATTTGCCTTAGCATGTATTCAGGTTTTGCACTTTTATCATTGTATTATTTCAGGTTTATTATTGTTCCCCTCTGCCTATGTTAAAGTATTGAATGTGATTTTGTTTTCATTTAACTGATAAAAACCAAGCTTTTAAACTTTAGAATGCATGCATGTTCCCCTTTTGAGTGATTGTGTTCACTATGTAAAGATTTAGAACTATATATTTGGATACACACGGGGATGGAAGACTTCGACAGGATGGAGGTATCAGAAACCTGCAAGAAAATGGGAGAAGAAATGACTTCCTTGGGACAGAATCTAGGCAGTTTCTTTGTTTAGTACCTCCTTCCTCTCTCATCATTCTACTTTGTGCCTGGCTGTCAGAATAATTAAAGGAGTGGGGAAGTAGGTTCTGTTACTATCTTGCTTTTAAGCTTTGCACTCAGGTTGATTAATGCTTTCTTTACACTTGCACTGGGCTGCTCTACATTTTCTTTGTAAGTAATGCTAATTAGGTTGAACAAGCAGCAAGTGCTTGCAGACCTAGTTGTTTGGAGTCAGAATAACTCCAGGGAGATCATTGTGCTTCTGGATGAAACTAAATGGAGGACACTTGAATTCAAAAAGCATTTTTCATTCGTTCATTTTAAATAATATTGATAGAGACTCTACTATGTGAACTATGGCTATTTGAGAAAAAAAAAAGTATTCATGAAAAGTCCTGGAAGTAGCAGCCTCCTTTTACTTTCAGAAAAAGCAAAGAAAAGGCTAACTAAAATGAAACATTGAAGAGATGTTAACAACAGTTCTCCATTTTCCTTAACCAATAACAGGGAGCAGATATTGAGGAAAAGGAAAGTAGTTTAATTTGCAAACAAAATGATGAGAGCATCAGACTCATGTCTGAAAGATACTGTCCTGAGCTCTTTGGTTGGAGAAGGAGTATTTTTGCAGAGTCCAAAGAAAGTAGACAGGGGAAAAGGCAGAGGTAGCATTCCTATCCTTGCACCCAGTTGATACCAGCTTGCTTTCACATTCCCTGGTGGTCAGCATTTCAGATGTTATCTTCCTACTTATGCTCTTTTCCTTGGAATGTAATATTCCAAGGAATATGGTTGTAGAACCAAGATGGTAAATAAAAGAGATAAGAACCTGGTGGAGCAGAAGGAGAGCCTGTATCAGAGATGAGGTCAGGAAAGTAGAAGTGTTATCAAGCAAAAGGTCTAAAAACTGTTACTGGGTCAGAGCCTGTCTCACTTGTTCTGGGCCTCACCACCCACCATGGCAAATGCAAATGAAAGTCTTGTGCATAACAAAATAGGAACTATTTGCATATATGCACACACATTTTGGCCAACAGCATAGGAGAGGGGGAGAGGATTCAGTACTGACTGATAGTGTGAGGTGAACTTAAAGTTCAAGGAACTGACAGGTCTGCTACTGCTGAGGTGGAGGCTTACTGCTATGAAGTGGGGGGCAAATGCTTACTGCACTAGGTGTCCACTGTCCTCCACAGAAACTACCATAGAAAAGTGGAGCTCTTTTTTTTCTTACTCTCTTTTATAGGCTCATGAATTACTGCTCACCCACTTAACTGTCACAGCCTCCCTCTCACCCAGGATTCATGGGCAGATTTCAGACTATAACATTGCATAGCTTTCTTCCCCTTCTTGCTCAGGAAGCTAATATGCATCAAGGGTCAGAATTTGGCCCATCATCTGCACTGAGATGCTCTGGAAAAAAAAGTGTACATATCATGCATAGTTTTGACAATACATGTTAATATTTTCCTTCCCCACCATTTTTTATTTCATTTAGATGGATGATATTGGGTAGTTCTTATCACAAAACCATAAATGAATGGACATACTTTTAAAAAGATAACTCTGCTATTTATATTAGGAAATCCAAATATAAAATACAAATTGAAAGATGTAAATGATGAGACATAGTTGACTATGACTTGGAACAGAAATTAGCATCACTAATAGTGAAAGTCAATGATGAGGATGATGCAGTTTATGAAAAATAGATATCAACTTTTGTTGTTGTTTGTTTTTAACTTTTGACCCTGAAGAAGTAAGGAAATTGGTGCTTTTATTTTTTGGACCTGAGGTGGCTAGAGAAACCTTAAGGTCTAGATAGAAGTAAGAATTTTGTTCTAAGTATAATATACATAAAATGCCTATTAGTAGTGTAAGGGAGCAAATGATTGCCACTCCAAAACATGTCTTGGCAAGAGGTTTGTTTCAGGAAGAGACTCTGAAGTTTGGGTAGAAGTTGTTTCTGATGTTTACATCTAAACTACTCTTTGTTGGTGCATTTTCTAGGACAACCTAATCCCCTTATCTCTTTTCATTAGGGTGTCTGACAGATGTGGCAATATGAACACTTGTGTTTAGAGTATAAAGCTGTTCAAATTTAAGAGGCAGGTACTCATGGCTTTAGAATCAACCTCATTAGCTGGAACAGTTAAGGAAACAGTGACTTAATGAATGACCATTGGAGGTAAATGATAACCATCTATATTTAGGTACTGATAGCATATTAATGTCAATTTTAGAGGAACAAAGGGAGTATAGAAAGCTGAAGACCTATAATGAGCAAATGTGTGGTGAGAGTTAGAACAGAAGTATATATATCCTGACAAATTGGATTTTGAGGTCAGTGATTTCTCTACAGAGGAGAATTTATGTAACACAGGAGGTGGGGGGGGTTGAAATATAGACTTGGGTCAGATTTTGAATAGTCTTTAAAAGACCAGATCATTGAATTTAACCTTTATTTCCTAGGTAATAGATTGTTATTATACTTTTGGAATATTTTTAGAACATTAGGAGCTACTGTTTCAAGAAAAGTAATTTTTATTAAATGGGTAAAACTTGATATTGGTGCTATCAGTTGGGAAAATATTAGCAAATCAAGGTGTATATAATAATGTCACATTCTGTAAGAATACTGAAATTTTGAGAAATATAAGTTCACAATTCAATCATTATGGCAAATGATTAAATGAAGTTCAATGACTAGGAAAATGATGGGGTTTAAAGGAAATGATTGACAGTTTTGAGTGTTAACAGGAGGATGTTAGGTTATCGATTCACTATGACTTTTTAAGTAAGGAGTGTTATTGGAGATGTGTAGTATTCTTAGTGTGTTTATTGTTTTAAAACAGTTTATCTTAAATCTGTTTAAAATCTGCTTACATGTGTAAATACAAGGATGTTTGCTGGAAAGGAGCTTGAGCTTTATGAAAGGTCATTAAAGTAAATGGAATGTTTTTAGCAGCTATGAAGGCACAGTGAGAAATGAAAAATCTCTTTTTAAATTCCATGAAATCACTCTACAGCACTAGAAAGGAAAACTTAGTGCATGGGAGACACAACTTAGAAACTATCCATGTCAATTTTGTCTCTGTATTACTATGTTTGACATGGAGTCAGTCATCACAAGTCCATTTCTGCCTTTATGAAGTATATTTACATGTACAGTGTCAACAGTATGAATCCCATGAATTCTACAAATGAAGATAGGAGATAGAGATCCATCTGAACTTATTTATTTTTACCTTGTTTCACATCTATGCATATATATGTAATGGATATTAGCCAGTATGCTATAAAAGCATTTTTTCCCTTTCATAGATTTATTTTTTGAAGGAGGAACAATTGCTTTTCAAAATTCAACTGATAATTTACTAAATATATTTATTTGAAATGCTCTGTTAGATGATGAAGAGGTAGAAAAAACATTCTTAAGCTTTTAGAGTGAAAGTGAAATGGTGAGCAATTATAAAAGAGTATGTGAAAAATTTTGTGATTCAATTGTGCCCAGAGTGCAATGGAGTTGCAGCAGAAGGGTTTGAAACTGAGTATAGAGGATCAGCAAGTGAAGGATGAATAGGAGTTAGATATAACTGTAATTCAAGGGAAATGAGTTGCATGAAGGAATACAAAGTGTTTTTAAAACTCAGTAGTTCTATATACTTAAAGGAAAAGTGCATGATGCAATGGCAGTTTATGAATGTTCGCTATGATTTGAACTTTTTTTATTCGCAGTTTCCTCTGTTCTTTCCCCATAAGTTCCCTGTGGCTCAGAAGCTCCAGTATCTCTAACGAATTTCATGTTCATACGGTAAAACAGTTTGTAGAAATCACAAATTGTCAAAGCTGAAAGTAATCTAAAAGATATATATATACACACACTAAATATATAGTATATATACTAAATATTTAGTATATATACTATACTAAATATTTAGTATATATGTATATTTAGTATATATATACTTATACTAAATATATATATATTTAGTATATATATATTTAGTATATATATTTAGTATAGTATATATACTAAATATTTAGTATATATATATGCTTATATATATATATATATACTAAACTGTTTGATTTCCAGATAATCATCTTTAAGTTCATAAAGATGAGTTTTTTCAGTATAAATTAAAAGTTGAAAACAGGAGTTCAAATACTGTTATAAGATAATGTTCTCAGCTATAATTTCAGATAAGAATTAGCTGACAGCCTCTATTTTTCAATTAGATTTATAATCAACTGAACATCCTATCCTATTCAAGTTTAATGCCCAAGTTTAAGTCAATGTTTGAAACATTTTTTGTAAATATTAAATCTTTAGATTTGTTCCAATCAATACTAGCTGTTTTGTTAAAGAATATATGTTTATCAAAATCCATATACTACACAGAGTCTATGGACATTTTTGCTTTTTCTAAATCATCCTTTTATTTTAGTCAACACATTTATCTTGGCTTTTCCAAGAAAGGTTCAGCTTAGTACTTTTCTCCTAAATGCATGCCTTGATAGTGACCTATTTTGTTCTCTAATAGCATTCATATTTGGGTGATAGGCTATATGGTAATCTGTCAGATGGGCTACTAATACAATCAACATAAACTATTTTTTAAATCTGCAAATTTTACTTTACTACCATTTTAAGATATATTTCAGTCACTGCAAAGTTAAACTATAGGGACAAAAAGAAATAAGACACAGATGATGCAGACAGATTCTCTTATCATGAGCAAACAAGGATATTCCTAAATTTGTAAATGTTGGGCATGTAAACTCTTACTAAATTTATTCTAGAAAAAGTTCATGGAAGATACGGTCATAAGTTGTGTCTGGTGTAATTTAATGAAATATTCTGAAAATCTGTGTGGTCTTTGAGCTTACCAAGGAGATTTTAAAGTATTGACTGATTTTCTATACCTTCAACTGTGAGAAATTTATATCTTCTTTTGTATTTCAGTGAAAATATCTCTTCCGGCCATTTTCCACACAGTATGAGAAGGAACTTAGCAGAGAGTGAAGATCCCTAGATAGCAATCTACTGCTAGTCTAACAGTTCCCACATAACAGTTATTTTTGCTTTGCCATAGAGCTGCTCTGTACTTAATGCCTCCCTGACTGAGAAACCAAATTTAACCTCCTCAGAGCCTTGAGAAAAGTTTTGTGAGTGTGTGTCATTTTCAAGTGCACTTATCCAGATACAAAATCTATTGAACTGTTTTTAAGCACTGTGTCTTCTTTTCAGAAACATGATTACCCTTTCTGTAGAAAAGAAAAACAAATCCCTCCCTGAGAGAGGGCAGCCAACTAGCATTGCCCTGTGTGTGTCTAGTGAAAAGAGAATGAAGTATTGAAAGTAAATGAAAACTTGTATCCATAATATCACAGGGAAACATTCAAGAACTTTAAGTTAAAGCACTCCACATTGAAGCACCATTAAACTCAACAATACTCCAAACATATTTGTTCAAAAATAAATAATTCCTCTGTAAATGAATCAGGAAATGAAGTTATGGTAGTCATATTCAAAAAACTTATAGTCTGTTTTTATTTTTTAGTGACATGCATAATTGAAAGAATTTGCACAGTTTACTTAATTAGTAATGCATATTTGCCTTAGAGTCTTTGTGGGTGTACTACAGATCACAGATGCAATTCAATGATACTGAGCAACAGCTCTTTCATTTCCTAAAATCCATCTGCTGGAGTTTGTAAAAATTGTTTTCATTTGAAGTCTCTTGGATTTGACTGTCTGCATGTATATCTGACAACTTTTCTTCAAAGATATGTGTGAAAAATGTCATAGTCCAATATATGAAAAATCATTTTGTTGAAAGTTTTTGTGATGATCAATATAAAGTTTCAACTAATCTCTTCCTACTCTCTTGAAATATATGCAGTAATTAGAAATCAATGTTATTTGTTAATTACTAAATTTATTCAATTTTTTTCTTCTTTAACAGAAATCAAAGCATGGAGGTATGCCTATCATTGTCAGACCTTGTGGGCTGATAGTGATATTGGGTAGTTAAAAATTGTATGGGTGCCAAAATGCTCTGGTGGGCAGGGTCTGAGAAAATGACCCAGTAGAAGAAGCGAGAAGCAGGAAAAGGGCTGATAAAAAGGATGAGTGAGGAGAGAGACAAGAACGGCAGAATGTAGAACAAACCTACATGGCCTGGCTAGGGGAAGCCCCCTGGAAGAGTGAGCTGGTTGTGGCAAGGAGTCATGATGGGGAGTGGATGGCAGAGAAGTACCAGGTGTGGAGCCAGATGCCAGAGTGGCAGCCAGAGATGACCAGGGGCTGCTAGGGGCAAGTCTGGTGAATTTGGCCAGACATTGCCAAAGGCAAACTTGGTAAAAAAAAAAAAAAATGCATGTGCTGTACCACAGCAAGGTGGCGTGACTGGTACCTGGTGATAGCTAGGACTTTGGAAAACTGATTTTTGCATTGACATTTGTTGGAAACGCTTGAAAAGCCTTGGATAAGTAGAGCAGCTTTTTAAAATCATGCCTATATCCAGGTACCAGCTTTCTGTACCACCTTGTTACGAACCGCAGTCTCCACACCAGCTGTTCTTTAACAGGCACTCTTTCACCATGGCTCTTTGCTGCCACCAGCTCACTCTTTTAGGGAATTTCTGCCCAGCCTAGTCACATGGACCTCTCTTTACTGGCCTGCCATTCTCTTCTCACCCTTCCCTAAAGTCTCTCCCAGTCTCTGCTCCTCTCTTTTTATCACCATTTTTCTTTCTTGCTTGCTTCCTGAAAACCAGACTCCAATTTCCCTCTACACACCCTCTTGGTGATTCATTTTCCCTTCCCCACCTTGGATTTGCAGCAAAGTGAAAGAAGGAAGTGCCCTTATCAGGTTTAGGTCATCTTGTACCTCTGTGCTTTTTCAGACACAGCTAATGGCAATGTGTAAATTTTTTGAACAAATATATTGCCCATGCTGGGGTCATGGCTTCAATATCACAAAGAGCCCAAAAGGAGAACAAAAATGGAAATATATAGAAAATATATTTAGAGAAATAGTTTTTAATTATACTGGGAAAATAATTATCTGCCAAAATAACCAAAGTTGTTGTGGAGTCAGATGCCAGATGGGAAGCTGGGAGTGACCAGGAGCTGCTGAAGGCAGGACTGGTGAATGTGGACAGACACTGCTGAAGGTGAGTCTGGTAAAAGAAGAAAGTTTGAAGAACCTTGGAGAAGCTGAGCATGCTGGAATGCTGGGGAGAGAAGAAGCAAAGAAAAGACAGAATAAAAAGCCTGGATTTTGCAGAGGGCCTGCCACAAGTTTGCAAAGGGGTAAAGGGGTACCATCTTGGACATGTGTCTTTGGGACCTTTGGAACTAAACGTGGTGACTGGGGTAAGATTACTGACCAATTGTGACAATTTTTTGACTTTCTGTTTCTCTGGTTAATTAATCCTTGTTAATAAAACCCTGCTGTTTAAATTGCATTCGACTGGCAACTGCTACATGTGGGTGGTAAGAATCTAAAAGAATCTCGGTGGCAGAAACTGCATTTTAGATGTTGGTTGTTTTGTTTGTTTGTTTTTGTTTTTTAATTGCTGTTGGTTGGAGGTTTCTACCCTATTTTGACCAAATATCAAATAGACATATTGGAAGCAGAAGAACTGGAAAGAGATACTTAAAGTACATAAAGAAAAATACTTTCATCCCAGAATCCTCTATCCAACAAGAATTAAAGTCAGGATTGAAAGAATAATAAGAGCTTTATTGAAAAGCAAATTAAAAAACAAGCCTAGCACCTACCTAACATCAGTGACAAAATGTATTTGAATACTAAACCCTTCTTTCTACTTTTAAAAGAAACCCAATTTATTAACAAGGGCAAGCATAAAATTGGAGTAAAGGTTAGAAGATAGTTATAGAAGCAATTGGTAACCAAAAAACAAAGTCAGAATCACCTTAATCTGATAAAATAGAGTGCAGTTAAGAGATAAAGAAGGATGATATTATACCTACTACCTGCTCAGAACACAGCACTATAAAACTAGAGAACAATTAGAAGAAGAAGGAAAAAAAGCAGGAAAAACTTTGCACACATGGAGATTATACAACATACTGGTACACCTTAGGATATAAGAAGATGGTGATTCTTATAAAAATCTATGGGATGTTACAAAGGCAGTTTTATAAGGAGAAAGATAATTGCAATATCAGTCCATATTAAAAAGTAAAAGAAAACCTAATTAAACAACCTAATAGCACACCCTAAAGCAACTTGAAAGCAGGAAAGCAGGAACAGATATACTAATACTAGTTTAAGGAAGGAAATAACAAAAATTAGAGAGGTTATAAATGAAATAGAGCTCAGAAGGGCTATACAAAAAAATCAATGAAATCAGCACACATCCTTCGTTAAATATGAAGGATGGTGGTGAGGAGAATAAGAAATTAGCAAGCATCTTATTCTAGAAGCCAGTGAGTAGAGCACAGGTATGCAGGAACTTACATAAAATTAGACCCTTTCTTCACATTATGCACAAAAAATGATTTTCATTTAGAATTGAAGTGACTATTTCAAAAAAATTCAGATATTAAAATAACCATGCTTAAAATCCCTATAAATCCTCTCTAAATATTACTAAAAATGTATGCACAACGATAGAGACATCAAATTTGATTTTAAAATATTAAACGTTGTTACATGTGAAAAAAGAAAATAGTATAAAGTCAAAAGGTGATTAATCAGGAGAAAGCATAATGGTTTATATAATAAAAAACTATTATTGTTAAAAAAATTTTGTAATTGAAGGGTGAAAAGGAGCAATGACCTTAGGTAAATGTTCATAGACTGCATCAACAAAACATCTGCAAGAGAAAAAAGACTGGGAAAATGAAAAGTTTCTATTTCACAAAATAAATGACTAAAAATATGGTCACAGAATATTTCTTAAGCTCAAATTAATAAAAATGTAAGTAGATTCTGCTGTTAAGGCTATGAGTTAACAGGTAGTCTCTTTTACTGTCAACTAAAATACAACAAAGATGCAGCTTTAGAGGGGAGTTTGGAAATAAACTGACTGGCAAAAATGGGTCTGAAATGTCTTAAAAGTGTATGCATGTGCTAGCATGTAGTGTGTGTGTGTGTGTGTGTGTGTGTGTGAATGAGAGGAAGAGAAAGAGTACCAAGGAGTGATCCCATGTGAAGTACATATGAAGCTTTTCTGAGTTATTTTTGCAAATTTTCCATAATTTTAGAATTATTTTAAAGAAATGTGAAGAATATCCTGGCACATTGTGCGTGCTTGTAAGCGACAGCTAATGGAGTCGCACTAGTGTCTGGGGATCGTGGTTCGAGTCCCGCCCGGGTCAACACAGCGAGACCTATTCCCAAAAAATAGCTGGGCGTGGAGGCACCTGCCTGTAATCCCAGCTACCTGGGAAGCTGAGGCTGGGGATTGCTTGAGTCTGTGGTACCCTGGGCAACGTGAGCCTGTGGTTCCATGGGCAAAAATAGTGAGACCTAGTCTCAAAAAAAAAAAAAAAAAATGTGACTAATGGAGGGGGAACTTCGATACTAGGTTAAAATGTAGGCTAAGAAAATAATTCTTGAGCAAAAATCAAAAGGCATATATACAAAAAAAAAGCATTTAAAAGTGAGGAGAAGATAACTAAAATTTAAATAGAGGATAACTCTCACACTAATAAGTTTATAATATTTGCAAGTCAATAAGAATAATAGAAAAGTTAGCTAACAAGACAACATAATTCAAGTAATGTGAATGCTATCTACTCAACAAAATTCAGTCATATTTAATGGCTATATAAATTAAAAATAATTTTAAAACAAAGGAAAATATTCATAATTCTCTCAAGATGAAATCAATTATTTTTTATAATGAATAGCAGTTTCAAATTTTTCCAAAACTGTCACGATACTTTGGCTCAAATTTAAAAATCTATTTCTATGTGGAATTAGAACATGTTTTATAACCCAGGAAAATTCCCTTCATGTTAAAGAGGCAGATCTACACAAAAATATTAATTTTGATAAAAATGCAGAATAATTTGAGCATTATCAATTAGTAGAATAGTGATATAAGCATAAAGTTGAAAAAAACTTGCAGTTTATTAGAATGTATTGTGTGTACATAATAAGATAATACCAAATAAACTTCAAAATCTTAATTAAAAAATTAGAATGATGTATAGGATAATATATTAAAACATTTTAAAATCTCAGAACAGTGCTGTAAATGGTAATCAAATAAATGTACAAAATTGCATCACTAGAAAAAGTTTTTCTTGAGGCAAAAATATGCAATAATTTCTTTTTCAGAATGAATGAAACAGTCAGTATAGAAGAGGTGAGAGACTTAGTGTGTCCTCATGCACATTCTGTCTGCTGACCCTGAAGTATTGACCTATTTGTGTAAAAATGGTCTAAATCTGAGCACTAAGGTCCTAACATTTTGTGTTGTAGCAGAGTCACGTGGTAGTTTGTTGATATTTATATTTTTTAGTTTCACAAATAGAGTTCCCCATGCTGAAGCAGAATCTGCCTCATTCTTACATGTTCTACAGTGAGAATTGCTTCTTTAGACACATACAGACAGCCCCATGGGTAGTTAGCATCTTGAATCACACCTGGAAATGACTATGTAGCTGGTCCACAAGGCAACAACAGCAGATGTCCCGCACTGTGTGTGTGCAGATGATACTCTTTCCATACCTAATTCTAACACTTGTATATTTCTTTAATTTATTATGCTTTCATTCCATAATGCCAAGAACAGTTAGTCAGTAGATGGAGAGCTGGATCACCCCTGCCTTCTTATTTATTATCAATAGTTTGTTTGTACCCTTGGAGGAAAGCACAACTGTTGCATTGCTTAGAACAAAAGGAAAATTATATCATAAAATTAATGTTAAATTAAGATTCTCTTCCTTTGCTCTCCTTTCAGGGATGTTTAATGAATGATGTATAGGTACTTACAAGATGCATTTTATGGCTGTTTATAGAATTGGCTATTCAAAGCATAATTCATCTGGCCATATATTGTACATCATAGAGTTTAATTAAAAGTGTATCTGCTTCACTATGTAGTAAATGATGCATGCACGTTACTCCACAGTACATACATATTTCATGTTATAATTATGTATTTCACAATCTAAAGTATGCATTTAATTACACAGAAAAAGTTATACAATTTTCAAACTTTCTAACACAGATTGAAACGATAAATGCATCTTTTCTGTTTTACAAAGGAATGAAGACCGTGTAAAGACACATATTTGGCTTAGGAATTCACATTTGAAAATTAAACCTCTCCTCAACTTTTTTATGTTTATAATCATATTTTTATCCAAAATATCATATATATATTATATCATGCCATACTATGGACACCTTTAGCTGTTGATTGATGTGATGATATTGATAATAATGATCTCTATAATTAAGGATTATTAAGGAAAAATCCAAAAGTATTTTCTGCAAAGAGGCAAATATTTTTAAGTTTGTGAAATTTGACTTAAATACTCTCCAGTCATGCCTTTCATTAGTCTTTCCATTTTGAACCTTCCAGATGATCAGTTAGTAATGTTGCCATCATTAACAAAATTGCAATAAGAGTTTCCGTTCCTGACATTTACAGCTTTAGGAATTTCCTAGAATACGGAATTTGGAAATTGTCACTTACATGTCCATGAAATTGAATCTTTGCCACTCCTAGGGCAAGTCACATTTAAGTATCATCTCTCCATGAACATATCTCATAGAACATGTCTCTGTCAACACTTCCTAGTAGAACACATACTTTACTATTTTTTTATTGACCTAAATTTTGCCAGTTTTGAGTATATTCATTGCACCATTGGAAATGACTGCTTTTATCATGATTTTAACATTTCTTTATTTTGATTTTCAGCATTTTAGTTATGATTCATTTGTGTGTGCTTATCCAGTTTTTACTTTACAGAATTTGTGACTTACAGTGACTCTTAAATTTTAGAAATTATTCATATGGTCAAGATTTTTAATGATAATTTTGGAAAATAACTAAATATTATGCAAATAAAGGAATAGACATACTGAAAGAAAAAGATAAAAAACAGATTAGATTCTAGTAATGAAAATACTCAATGACTAAATTCAATGACAGCCAGGACACATCTAAGAGGTTATAATGGCATGTCAGGCAAGTGAAATGTGTGAAAGTCAGAAGTAAATATTTGTGATGATGAAAGGGAGAAAAGAATCTAAAATTTAACAAACATTAAACAGAGGTGGGACATTTAACATATATATATATATATTATATGTATATATATTATATGTATATATATATATATATATATATATATATATATATATATTAGTCTCGGGAAAATAAGAGAAGGGGAAGAATACTATAATTTCCATCAGTACAGTGGGAATCAAAACTCCTGTTGTTTCTTTTTTTTCCTGTCAATTTTCTTAAGTATTTTGCCATCTCTTTCAAATTTCAATTGTCCTAGGAAGAGAATTACCTCCAAACTTCATTGTCAGAACCCTGTTATGTATGAGTTTTTTCATCTAAAATTAAAATTTATGTCTCTCAGGAAAGAAAGACCCCAGCATCAAAGTTTCCTAATAAGTAGAGCTATAGAAGAGGGAGCCTGACATTCTAATAAACTTTGCCCTCCAGATATTTAACATTTAAGCAATATGAGACAAAGATCTAATAAGACCCTAAAACAAGAGTGCATGCTTTTCAACAAGAGCACAGCCAATTGAATTGTACACTGGAGGGTACCGGGATGACCAGTTACTGTTTTTGACAGTCAGGAGAAACACGCTGTCTACTACATAGTCCCTGGGTTCCCATGTGGAGGAACCACAAATGTCACCCAACCTGACCACTTCTGGACCGTACCTAGGGTACATAAAAAGAAGCATTCAGCAGCTACAGGGAGCTCAGTCTGCTCAACTTTTGTCTTTGTTCAAGTTGGGGAGTCAACCACATTATAGGCTTAGAGATGATGTGTTTGTTTTCCTGAAAGTTTCTGTACAGCCAAAGAATTCTTAAAGCATCCTCCCTTTTAACTTCAGAAGACTCACTTAGTTTATTAGTGTCTGCTAGATTTTCTAAGTATTATACTTTGTTGAATTGTCCACTATGTAAATATTCAGTATTTATCTTTGAAATCCTAACTTACCCTATCACACATAATTCCCTTGAACTCCTTTCATTCTGCTCTAAATAGTAATTTTCTTCTTTCCTGTAATTGAAAGACACTGTTGTATGAATACACAGCATCTTCTTCATCCGTTCTTTGATCAGTGGGCACTGGTGTTGTTTCCATGTAGTTGAGAAATACTAGTCCTTCATTACAGTTTATAACTTATTTAAAATTAATATTAGCTACCTATCCAAGTCATAAAAGTAGATATCCTTTGACTTTTGACAAAGTCTGGAGCAGAAAAGGGAATGATTGAGAATCGATTTGCGTGACTGTAGAAATAAATGAGAGATGGCATTTAAATTTGAGAGTGGCCAGTGCCCACTGATCAAAGAACGGATGAAGAAGATGCTGTGTATTCATACAACAGTGTCTTTCAATTACAGGAAAGAAGAAAATTACTATTTAGAGCAGAATGAAAGGAGTTCAAGGGAATTATGTGTGATAGGGTAAGTTAGGATTTCAAAGATAAATACTGAATATTTACATAGTGGACAATTCAACAAAGTATAATACTTAGAAAATCTAGCAGACACTAATAAACACAGTGTTTAATGTGAAAACGAATTTAATAATTAATATGAATATCCCAAACTTCTATTTTTCTTTTAAGGAATTGATATTTTGACATATTACTCTAACAGACATGAGCAAATGGATCCAAACTTTAAAATGTATGCCAACATATATTTTTTTCTGTTTTGTAAATTTTCTATCTAGTCACCATTCTAATTAAAACTCAGGAAATCTTTCATCAAGACAGTAAAATAATATTGCTTGTTTTAAGAAGTATTTCTTTAGCAAAAAACAAATGAACATTAATAGCAAGGAAGATCAACAGACTTTAGTAAAGATCTGGGTTAGTAGAATAATATATCAATATGTATGTGAAAGTGAACCAACTAGGTGTCACACGCAGATACACATGCCCAGTTCAAATTAAGGTTCTTCTTTATGTTGTGAGCTTGATTCAAACCCATATTTATATTGTGACTATCAAATACAGCAGTTAAAGTCAGAATTTGCTTCCTAGATCCAGAAGTTTCTGAAAATAACCTAAGCCTCTACTTTTTTTTTGCCACTAATCTTCATAAGTTGTTTCAGTAATACATAATGAGTGGTGTGTGCCAGCTAACTGTTACATTGTTAGTTCCCAACAAAAATGAGTGATGGGATCACATATTTACAATAATAGAGCATCCATAGATCATCCATGAACTGAAATGAGCTACTGTGGAAATGACCTTTCATATGATTAGTCAATAATCATTATACTTTAATACTAAAAAAGAATGGTATATAATATATAATAAAATTTATATTTTACTCCCTATCATTTTAAAGGTATCTTGAGATTATTGTGCTTTTAAAAAACAGAATAGTGAAGTAAATTATCAGATGAGGAGATGGGAAACTCACTGAATGTTGGTGTCTGCCAGCGCTCAGAGAAATTTATTGTGTTTGCCAGATGAATTTGTACCCATTTTTATGCCTGATATAAAGAACAGTGTTTTCTAAATCAGAAAGAAAAATATCTACTAGTGGTCGGTAAATTTTCAGACACCTTTTTTTCTCTATCTGTAGACAAAGTTTGATTTTAATTGCTGTTTGTAACCTAATGAGTAAATGTAAGAATGTATACCTGAATGGCAATAATCACCCAATAAGACTACAGGGTACGTAAGGTTTATCATATTGATTTATCATTTTCATTTACTAATAATATTTATTAACTTCTCTAGGGACAAAAATTAGGTTAGATAGCTCATCAACAATATATCATATGCATTAATGTACCTGAAACTATCTTTAATATCTGATAGGAATCATGGATTTCCGATTTCTTCTGTCAAAAAAGAATTATAAATGCATATCTTCCCTGAAAGATATCCACTAGAGAACTGTAAACTTTCATCTTAAAATGAGATATTATATGACATCATAATGCTGGGAAGTGTCATATTTATATTTTCTGTAAAGGGATCACTTACAGTAAGACTGCTAGGTTGATTGAAGTGGGTATGATTACTAAAGGATCCAATCAGGAGATACCTTCATATTTGATTAATTTTTGATATTGTGAGGCAAGGTCTCTGAGGTATTAAAAATTAATATGCACTAATATAATTTAGGTGGAAACCAAGAGGTATGTCCTAGAGATATAATCTGTATATGCTTACCTGAAAAATTAACTTCCCTCCCATCTCTTCTAAAACTCATGAAACTATTTTATAGAATTGCCTGAACCTATTGATACTCATGATATCAAATGTGAGTTTACTCTATTAGCTCTGCTTGTAAATATCTATAATTTGAAAAATGTTTGCTTTTCCATGCATGTAATAAACTATATGCTACACATTGCAGTTTTGAATGATGCTGTGCATATTCAACGGGAAAATGTGGTTTCAAATTGCAGAAATGAATAAAAGAATAATCCACTTGTGAAGGTAATCAGATTTTAATGAAATTGTCATTAATATTTATGTTAAATGTCATCTAAATCTAAAGGGGCATGTTAACATCAGTTTCTGAATACCCTGGATTGTGTGAAACTAGATTTCCAAAGAAATATGTTGATTTTATTCAGAAGTTGTCTGATTTCTGCTCAGATGTTTGTTTTATTTGAAAATGCTTCCTCATTTTTGTTGCAGATTTTCACAGAGCAAACACAGAACCTGGTGGATAGTTGAGAGTATTCAGCTCTAAGCATAAATTGACTATTTCCTTTACTGACAAGTTGCTCTGATAAGGTCCTCTGATGAAATAAAAGCAAAATATACTTTCTAAATGGTTCTTACAATTTACAATATCATCTTCTTGCTATGCAACATTTCACTTAAATTTTTTCTAATCCAATAAACACAGATTTTATCTTTTTACTTTAAAGAGTTTATTTTCATATTCACAATCTAGTATTTTATAGCACACTTTTTAAGGTAAATATTCTTAAAACAAAATAATGGTTTGGAGAATTAAAAGAATCATTAAATACGTAACTTTAAAAAATAGGGAATAATATAAAATTTGGATAAACATAAAATTCAGTATTATGCACTTCACTTAGGTACAATCATTTGCCTCCACCATACTTAAACAGAAGTAAGTCAAATTGTTCCTGACATATTCACTGTGAGAGTTCAAACCTTTAATACCATTATTCAAAATGATTTTAAAACAATTTAAATATTTCCTTTCAAAATAAGGATACTCGACACTAAGGAAGCAATTGTTTATCCCATCTTCATTATCCCTCTCAGTCGTTTAAGTTTATAGGGAACACAGACTTTGTCATTACAATTGTAATCATAATAAAATTGCTCTTTTTCCTCAATATTTACATTAGTGTGAGAAAGCGCACGAATCAGGAAGATGCATTTCCGTATTTCGTCAAGGTATTGATATCCTAAGCGCTTCTTCAGCACCATGAAGTATAGAATCAAAACAAGTATGATACTACTAGGTATGCTATATAAGCTTCACAGACTTCTAATAATAACTTTGAACAAGAAATATGGAAATAGTGTTCCAGTTCCCATTTTAATCTAAATATAAAGCACCACAATTGTTTCTATTTCAAGGGAATATTATTAAAAATAAATATGTAAACTTATGTCAAAATCAGCACTTGGTAGCTATCATAGAAGTAGATTAGGTAACTATTTTTCATGGTACTCCCATTTTCTATATTGGCAACTTCTTCCTGTTCCTGATGTCCTAGAAGCTGGACCAGGGAAATATTTTAGAGTAGATTAATTTATCTATAGGCTGTCATCAAAGTGGCAGTGCTAATGTTCACATTTATTCTGTATTCTGCCTTCTAGAGGGAGAGTCACTTCCCTTTTAGGTAAAATGATACAATCTGAAATTGTGGGAAGAAAATAAACAATGATTTGCTCTATATCAGAGGGTATGGAGGGTAGTTTACGATGTATTTATTTTTATGTATTACTATTGTCTTTTTTGGTTTTTTATCCGTTTTTGTTGTCTTTTGTTTTGTCTTCTAGTATTTGCATTTTTTCCATTTAAAGGTTTAGATGAAACAAATTTGTTTTAAATAAACACTTCTGAAAATTATATAAATTATAAAATAGGAATAAGCTATAAGCCTTATCAATAAATCTTACGTAAATCTAGCTATATGGATAGATGTGGCGATATATATATATATATATATATATATATGTTTATATATATAAACAAAAACTAAGACTGGAATAAAAGTAAGTCTTATCTATACTGAACATACATGTACATCTATATTGTCTCTGTATGTTAATAAATTTGTCTTTAGGGTACTAAAAATGATAAAAATTTCCTTTTAAATGAAGGAATATATGTATATAGCTATCAGGTATGTTTGTATCCATTATCTATCTGTGTCAAGAAAGATATATTTTTTTACATTTATATTAATGCTATTCATTTCACACATGGTATTTATACATATGTATATAGAGACATAAATCTATTTATAGATCACTGTATTTATAGAAAGTATTTGGTTTTAAATATAATTTAAGGAGTTTTTTTATTAAGCATAATCAAGTCAAAATAAATAGTGAAACAGACCATTTTTCAAACTTAAATATAATCTTACTACGTAGTTGTCAGAGTAAAAAAATTAGTTTGATCCCTAATAGGATTATAATGCCAAATCAAATTTTAGAGAGACAACTTTTGAAATTTTTCTGCATTTTCTCAAGACTCTATTAGATATGTGAAATGAATCTCTTGGCTTAAATTTATATGCATGAAACTAACATAAGCTTACATTCTATAAATCTGAAAAATCTAGCATTTGAGATTAGGTATCTAACAAAAAATATCCAATCTATGCAGCATCCCCTTATGAAAATTACAATTAGCATTTACAGATGTTAAATGATCTCATTATTTATATGCCTTTGATAATCTGAAAATTTTTCCCTTCAATATGTTTATATGATTAAATAGATGCTTGGAATCATATACTTAGTAGGTAAGAGTAAATGTTTGCTTATCTAATTCAATTGATTCTTACATTATAAAGGTTATACTTTTCCCAGATAGCATAGACTAAATACTTATTTCCAATTTTCATGGAATTGAATAGACAATTGTGTATAGACACATGACTTTAGTTTTCAAAAAAAAAGTTACTGATTGCTCTTGTCGTCATACTTGTTTTTTTTAAGTAGCACTTTACAAATTATAATTTATTTTCTTCTTTTATGTAATAGTTCCTTATCCTCCTAGTTATGCTTATTCATCACAATAGCTGCAGTTTGGTAGGGTCTATCAACTACATTTGGGCAGTCTTTATGAATAAAATTTGACAATATTAAGAAGAAAGATGATCCCTCAATCAAGTGGAAGGGAGAAGAGAGGGAAGGAGGGAGGGAAAAAGAAAGTAAGGGAGGAAGGGAAGGAGGGGAAGAAGGAGGGAAAGAAGCTAACATCTGCTGTTAGAGGGAAAGTTTATTTTAGTTTTCAGTCGCTAGACAACTGGAGTATTTCCCTGTTTTGTTAGGTTTATATAAAGAGGTCATTATTACTTTGATACAAAAATGACCAGTATTGTGAGTATATATTATTATAAAATTGTATAGTTTTCACTAAAGGATACTTCATAATATCCTCAGCTGTAATGAATTTGTCATGCCTTATTTTCTACATTCTGTCAATAACCCAAGTTTAATGTTCCTGAATAAAATGGATAGTAGCCACCTTGCTCCAGGCCATCCTTATAAAAAGGAGCATAAAGAAGCACAATTTATATTCTTTTTGAGTAGTGAGGAAAGTTCTTACCATACAGAAACAATTTAATCAGTCATCAGTCATACTCACTTGAAGACTAAAAATCTACTGAAAAATTGAATGTTAAGTGCATAGCAAGTCAGGTGTAAACACACTAAGTGCTGTTGTAGCCTTTTCCAGAGAGCTGTTTATTTCCCAGCAAATGGAACTCTCTCTTGGTGCAAATATTTATGCCTCCTAGGATGTGAATTGTTTTAACTCATGATGAGCCTGCTCTTTTCCATGCTAATTCCTCACAAATTGGAAAAGTTAGTGCTTTTGTATGTGTGTGTAGTTTATAGAATCATCCATTTAAAATATTTATGAATGTATTCTTTATAATCATCCTAAAACACAGAGCTATAACCATCATTTGTTACCAACTACATAACCTTTTAATTCTTAATTTTCCTGAAATAGAAATGACTAAACCCCCAGGTGTGAAGAACTAACCTGAGGAAATAAAATGAATTTCAATGCTGTGACATGAAATGAATCCACATATTTTGCTGGAGATACCTACGTAAACCAGTTCAGTAAGGTAGGTGGATACAAAAATCAACACACAGAAGTTAGTAGCTTTCCTATTTGCAAAAAGCCAAATAAAAGAAGAAATAAATTTTAAAAAATCCTATTTACATTTACACCAAAAAAAAACCTAAAAAACCCAACCTGGGAATAAACTTAATAAAACATGTAGAAGAACTATACAAAGTTAAAATGCTGCTAAGAGAGATAGAAGATATAAGGAAATGGAAAGACATTCTATGTGCATGGATTGGAAGAATTAGCATCATCAAAATGGCCATCCTACTAGAAGCAATCTACAGATTCAGTTCAATCCCTACAAAAATTCCAATGACATTCTTTAAAGAGATAGAACAAAAATTACTGAAATACATATGGAATAACAAAAGACCTTGATTATCAAAAAGCCCCCTGACCAGAAAAAAAGAGAAAGTGGTATTACAATTTCAGACTTCAAAATATACTACAAAGTCATAGTAATTTAAGCAACTTGGTACTGTTACAAAAACAGATAATGAGAGCAATGGAATAGAATTGAGAGCACCGAAGAAACAAAACCACAGAATTGAGAGCCCTGAAACAAAACCACATATACGTCAACTAATCTTTGACAAAGGAGTGAAAAACTTACTATGGAACAAGGAAAGCCTCTTCAATAAATTGTGCTGGGAAAACTGGACCAAGGCATGCCAAAAGATAAACCAAGAAACTTCCTTAACACCTTGTACAAAAACTAACTCAAAATGGATAAAAGACCTGTAAGACCAGAAACCATAATATACATAGAGGAAAACTTGGGCAAAACCCTCCAAGAGTTACAATTCAGAAATCCATTTCTGGATGCATCTATAGCAGGTAAAAAAAAAAAAAAAAAAAAAAAAAAAAAAAAAAAAAAAAAAAAAAAAAAAAAAAAAGGAAAGCATAAATAGCTGGGAGCTGGGACTACATCAGATTAAAAATCTTCTGTACAGCAAAAGAGACAACAGAAAAACAAAAAGAAGCCCAACTGAATGGGAAAAAAAATTTGCCCTCCATATAAATGATAAGGGTCTGGTAACAAAGATACGCAATGAATGTACACAACAAAAACAAAGCAAAAAACCCAGTTTAAAAATAGGGAGAACTAAAAAAAACTAAAAAGACACTTCTCTAATGAGGAAGTATGAATGGCCAACAATTAGGGCAATTAGGGAGATACAAATCAAAACCGCAATGAGATACCACCTTACACCACTAAGAATGGCCCACATCAAAAAAAAAAAAAAAAAAAAAAAAAAAAAAAAAAAAAAAAAAAACAGGCAAAACAAGTGCTGGTGTGGATGTGGAGAGAAAGGAATACTTTATACTGCTGGTGGGAATGTAAACTTGTTCAACCACTATGAAAAGCTATGTGGAGAACCCTCAAACTAAAGAAAATGGAACTACCATTTGACCCAGCAATCGCTCCTCTGGGAATCTACCCAAAGGAGACCTCAATAGTTATACAAAAGGGACACCTGTGTTCAAATGTTTACTGCAGCACTATTTATAATTGCAAGAACATGGAAACAATCCAAATGCCCCAGGACAGATGACTGGATGAAAAAAATGCGGTATATATGCACAATGAAATACTACTCATCAATTAAAAATGACAAATTTGATGATTTTATAATAATATGGATATGTATTTAGAAGAAATCACATTAGCAAAAACAAGTCAGAAAGAAAAAGACAGAAACCGAATGGTTTCACTAATATATGGGGCATGAGAAAAATAAAAAGTCTTGAGGGAAAGTCAACCAAGCTAACAATTTGAAGGACATAACTGGGGGGGGGGGTGAGGGTGAGAACAGTCAGGGAGGGAAAGTGATAGGTGAACCCCAGAGATTAAAAAGATGTGAAATTTCTATATAAATTAATTATTTAATATAAAAAATTAAAATTTGAGGGCTTGAATCCATATAAAATATTTCAAAACTAATTTTATTTCTATCTTTTAAGAGATAAATGAGAAAGAAAAGT